>JABUQX010042663.1:0-5000 GCA_015478945.1 Trachelipus rathkii
TCTTCATCAACAAATGTCCGAATAACGCACCACCAAAGTAAAATCTCAGAAAGCAATAGAGACACTCCACTTATTTCTACAACAGGTGAGATAGACTCCTCATTCATTTTCATAATAATAGGTTAAATTATGAGATTTCTCTGTTTCCTTCTTTCTTCATCTTCAGCTTCAGATATTTCTTCATGATCTGGATCCGCTTGATGATTAGAAATCAGGTGAACTCTGGTTGTTTTCTTGGGACTCTTACCTTGATAGCTACGCTCATCATTTTGGAAAGTAAAGAGTTTTGGTTTCTAGTATTTGAATCATTGTTTAAGAATCTCGGACTCTTTCGAGCTTTGGACCCCATTTATCAAAATCAAGTTGGGGTTATTCATAATATTGGTATTACCATTGTTATTTCATTTTTTCATTAGAGGATCCAACACAGGGGCATTCGGTGCAATTAGTAACGTCGAAACCCCGGGCATGGAATCTCTCCTACATATTTTCTACAAGTTATGTGGTATAATCCAACCACCAGTCTTAGGAATGATGGCCTAAAGATTCACATTTTAGGCAATAGTCCATTGACTTTATCTCTTTACTGGAGAGTTTCTTAACTACTCCCTTATTAAGTCTTATATATTTGGAGAAAGGCCTTGTTATTTTTCTTTTTTCCTTGGTAATGAAAAAATTTAGAAGTATTCTTTTTATTACCCCATTCCATGGTTCTATTCTTCATGGAAGGGTTATATGTAGTTCTTTCTTTCCTAACTTCACTGTTATTAGTGCTATTGTTCTCTGTATAGAATACTCTAGCTGTATTTCTTCTATCTTGTTCTGCTCTATGGTTGGTTTGGAACAAGACTCCTTCTTCTATTTGACTAAGTTTCTCTAAAATCTCTACGAAACTTAAGTCTGGATTAAAGACTTTTAGAACTTTTTCTCTAAGTCTTCTATGATCTCTGAGTCCTTCCATACTCTCTAAAATCTTAGTCATAATTAAGATATTTATTTGTTGAGAAGTAAATCCAAAGGAAGTCTCAATATCTATGAGTTTTTTCTGATATTCCCAAAGGAGATTCTTCAAGTCCAACATGAATTCAGTAAGAGTTACATGTGGTCTCCTTTGAAATTTCATGAACTGCTTCAATAAACAGAAGATTGTCTCGGTTTTCTCTGGTTTGAGAAAAATCTTCAATTGAATCAAAAAGTCTTCTAGGGTCTTGCACCTAGAAAAGCTATTATCTTTCAGAATATGATTGGCGGATTGCCCTTGCATTGAATCCAGAAGAAATATAGTTAGTCTTAGCATACGTCTATTTTTTGACGTTTTCATGATTAGGCCTACGTTTGCGTATCATTTTCTCATGCAACGTTGAAAGGAATCTTCAAATTATAATTTCCTACCCAATCTTGGGTCTTGGTATTTCTTCCATACAATTTTTAATTCTTTAGACAATTCTGGAAGTGGAGGGGCATACGCATTATGAGGGTAATAATACCTCACATTAAGGGGCGTCCAATATGTATGGAATGTATCCCATGGTTTCATTTGTTAGAAGGGGTTCGTTTGCCAACCTGTAAGAAGAGGTGGGCTGCAACTTAAAGGATTAATTTGTTGGGGATGGGCCCCCACGGATTTCTTGAAGGGTTTGTCCTCCGTATAAAGTATCACTTGCTTGGCTCTGTCCCCAAGTTCCACTAAACTCACTTCTATTGTTAAATATTTCTGTTTGGCCATTCCAGGAAGGATAAGTCTTCTTTTTAGTTGAAGGGGGAGTAGTCCCCGATGCATTTAAATGTATATTAAAGGTATTGTCCAAAACATTTGTCTTTTGGAGCACCTTAGGAATTCTTGCTTTATTTTCTGTATTTCCTGGACGATGCCAATCCCAAGCTGTTCTCTGATTTGGGTTTAACGACATTGTATCAATGTTAGAAGGAGGTAGATATAATGGAGGAAGTCCCATATCCTTTTGTGTGGGTTCCCTTATCTTGGGTTTTGCTCCTGTATTCTCTTCTGTTTTCTGTCCATCAGGAGTCTTTACTTCTGTTACATCATGTTCTTCATCTTGATGAACATCTTCTGTATTATCTTCTTTATTTGTATTATCCATGTTCTCAGTTGAATCATTATTTTCTTAAATCATTATTTTCTAAGTCTTTATTTTCTCTTTCAGCTCCTCCTGAAGCTCCATTAGGGTCGGTCAACTGGTTCAACTATATTCATGATTAATTGTTAATTAAATAAAAATAATCAAAATAAAAAAAAAAAACTAAGTTCTTAAACTGATTCTAAAATAAAAAAAAACTAAGTCTCAAAAAATATTTTTCAAGTTTTCCAAAAAAAAACTTAAAGTTTTCCAAAATATTTTCTCCCAAAAGTTTTCAAAAAAAAAAATACTAAGTTTTCAAAAAAATATTTTTTCAAAGTATTTCAAAAATATTCACTATTTTCAAATATTTTCCAAAAATTTTCTATGTTCAAAGAAAATATGTAAAGTTCTATTTTATTTAATAAAATCAACTGTATATTAAAACTTTTTAATTAAATAAAAAATTATTTTATTTCGATTTTAATTATTAATTATTGTTTTTCAATTTAATCACCTATTAAATTTAAAAATATTTAAAATTTAATCCACTTTTAGATTCTAAGTTTCATACAGAAAAAAAAATTTTCCTTTAAAATTTATTTAATAATTTCAACTTAAATAAAGGATAATTATTCTTTTCCAAAATTATTTAAAGTTTCAAAGTTCAAAAATAAAAATAATTATTTGTTAAAAAAAATTTCAAAGTTCAAAAAAATAAAAATAATTTTCTTTCAAAACTTAATTTTAAAAAATCTGGAAGGTTCTATATTCAAAAATAAAAAAATAATTTTCTTTCAAAATTATTTAAAAAATCAAAGTCTATTTTGATAATTATATTTAATTAATTCTCTGTAATTAATTAATTAAGACAAACAACTAATTCCCTTTTTCAAGTCGGCGTATGTTGTTCTTAAAATGAAAGGTCAACTTATTTTCTTCTTGAGTGCTGGAAGGTCATTATCAATCTTTGGTCTCCTTCACAAGTTTCTTCAAAGTTCTTTCACAAATTCATCCAAGCTCTTCATATCAAATATTTTCTAACTTGGAATCAATCAATTTATATACCAACAAATTTATTCTGTTATAATTTGTGGTTTTTTATAATCTCTGTTGCAGTAGAATAATTTTTAAAATATTACAGGTCAGTAAAATAAAATAAATTTTCAATTTTTCTGTATCAAAATATAACAATTCTGTTATTTTTAGGTCACAAATAATAATTTCTAATGTTTTTAGGTCAAAAATTACATTATTTTCTGTATTTTTGGTCAATTTGGGCAATTTGACCTTTCTTCTTGACCTTTTGCACCTTTTTCTGACCTTTTGACCTTTTTCTGACCTTTTGACCCTTTTTCTGACCTATTTGACCTTTCGGACCTTTTGTGACCTTGGTCGGTCCCAAAGTTGACCTTGTCTGGGTGGCCCTGGGTCTTTGTCCAAAAAGGTTTAACCTCACTTTGGTAATATTAAATTAGTGGTTTAAGCTTAAATACGAATTTTCGAATAATTTTAAAAAACTCTACATTTTTTTAATTCCACTCAAAATATCAAAAACAAGAAAAAAAAAAAAACATTTTTTTATTTTTCACCTAAAAAAAAAGACAAATAAAAAAACAAAATCGTCGCCAATTTTACCACGCTGAAAAAATTATTCGCGGTGGTTTACGACCAATATAATATAATGCATAATCTATAATGAAAAAGTTTTAATTAGTTTTAAGATTTAATAATCAAATAAAAACAGAAACGGCCCGATATTATAATATATATATAAAAAAGATATATATATATATAATATATAATAATATATATATATATATATATATAATATTATATATATAGTATATATATATATAATATATATATATATATATAATATATATAAAACGATGGTGTCTGCTGTTTGTTTATGTCAACGAGAAAGCGCGGAAAAGGGGAAAAGGAATGGGGAAAGAACTGGAGGAGAAATGAGGGGTCAATTGGGCCAAAGATTTTATCCCTCACTCTTGGAGGCGATTATCCCTTTCCCCTGAATTTGATCTCCCTACTCAATGACAATCTCCCTTCCCTCCGGATACTCCAAATGCAGTGCCGTATTTTTTTCCCTTCCCTCCAAATACTCCTTACTATTTTCTCCCTTTACCATTTGATTCATATAATATTGAATGAATGTAACCAATTCACGCACACACTTTTGTTAACAACATCTTTCAAGACTTGTCGTATTGTATACTGCTGCTGTTTTTGCTCTTTAGTAATCTTCTACTAGCTCTAATTACTTAACTAATGATAATTAAGAAAAATGGTTTTTACTAAAATGATTCTCTAACTCTATTCTTTCTATCATTAAGCTAAAATAAAAAAAAAAGTATAAAATTAAACCAAGTCCTAATTCAATTAATTTGCAGCTGTTTTAATTGCAACATTTTCCTATTTGTATTCTCTAAAGAACCTTCCCCTCTGCAGGAACCGTACTAAAACCGTACATAAGAAAAATGGCAAATTATTCATTTTCTTTGTTATTTTTTATTTTTATTAATAATTTTGCATTAAAAAAAAAAAAAAAAAAAAAAAAAAAATACATAAAAAAACAATGTCATTAATTAAAAATTAATATTTTTAATTTATTATATTATAAAATTGTCTCTGGAATTTTATTTATTTTCACACCTCTATATTAAGGTAGCTTTTTTTCTAATAGCCTATAATGGGGAATTTTACATCTGTCACCATGGAATTTTTTGGAAAACAATAACATATATGTTTTCAATTTAAAATTTTTTTAACACCTTTTTTGTTGTTGGAAATTGCCACATTAATGAAACATACGTATATATATTAAAACCCACAGGTGATAATATATTGCATGCCAAATGTACACAATTTCCTATTCTAATTTAAACTTTAGTGTAAAATTTA
>JABUQX010042663.1:10000-12500 GCA_015478945.1 Trachelipus rathkii
GGAATTTATTCGAAATGAAAATGGGTGGAGAGATGTGGAGGGGGATTAACATGAGGTGAGGATGGGGGGAAAGTGTGGGCAGGAAGGGGATATGGAAATACAAATGGAAGAAATTATTAGAGCGGTTAACTAAAGGAAAAAAAGGAAAGGCCACAGGTCTAGATGGTGTGAGTATGGAAATGTTGAAATGTTACAGATGGGAGGCAGAGGGGTGGAGGAATGGCTGTTTAGGTTATTTAATATATGTTGGAGGAGTGGAGAGGGTTTCCACCAGGAATTGGCAGGATGTTTGTTTGGATTCCCCCTGTATAAAGGGAAAAGGGATAGGATTGGAGTGTGGGAATTATAGAGGTATTTGTCTTTTGAGTGTAGTAGGAGGGGAAAGTGTATGGGAGAATACTAATTGAGAGGGATGAGAGATGATTTACGATAGGAGAGAGAATGAGTGGGAAAAAACAAGGGGATTATAAGGATGGGAGGGGTTTGTGGGTTACAGATTTACACAATGAGGAATGCTTTGGTGGAGAAGGTTTATAGAAAGGAAAGGGAAAGAATTATGGGTGTTTTTAGATCTGGAGAAAGCAATATATGATAGAGGAAGAGGGGGGAATTATGAAGGCTGGAGGAATATGGAAGTAGGGGGGTAAATAGGGTAAAGGTTTATTAGCGGCCTTTTTTATAGGAATAGCATTAAATGTGTGTGAGGTATTAGGAGGGGAGAGTGAGATGTTTGGGGTGGTAAGAGGATTGAGGGTTGAGACAGGGACTGGTCGTAATCGTCCCGTGGCTTTTCAATTTATTTATGGAGAGTGTCTGCAGGGAATGATGAGGGAGGGGAGAGGGGTGGAATTGATTGGATAGTGGGTTGAATAGAGATGGGAAGTGAACATGGTTATTACTATTTTGCGGAATGTAACTGCCTCCTTAGTGGCGAAAGAATCCAGAAGGGCATGGTAGTATTTGGTGCGGAGTTTGGGGAGGAGTGTGTTGACAAAGGGGCTTAAGATAAATCCAGAGGAAGAAAGGAGTTAAAGTGTTAGTGTTTGGAGGAGGAGGAAACAGATGACGGGGATGGGGTGAGAGATTAGGAGTTAGGAGGTTGTAGTATTAGAAGAAGGTAAAAGGTTATTCAGATATTTAGGGAATGGATTTGGGTAAGAAGGCAAGGGATTGAAGAACAGAGAGATAGATCACAGAGTTAGAGAAGGATGAGAGCATGTGCATTGGTCTGAGGCATTATGGAAAGGGGGGATTTATCACATAAACTTAAGATAAGTATGTTCGAAAAAATTTGTGTTCCAGCGGTACTATATGGGTGTGAAACATGGGGGTTGAATGCTAGGTCCAAAAAGAAGTTGGAAGTGTTTGAGATGAAAGGGTTGAGAGCGGTATGTGGGGTTAGTAAAAGAGAGAGGATTAGGAATAGGGGGGTGAGGGAGAGAGAGATGTGATTGGAAGAATGGTTTGGTGGAAGAAGAGCTCGGAGGAGGGGGAATGTTTAAGATGGTTTGGACAATCTGGAGAGAATGGAGGAGGAACAGAGGGTGTTAGGTAGAGTTTGGGAGGGGAGGGATAGGAAGGGAAGAGGAAGGGGGAGGGACCAAGAAGAGGTGGATGATGCGGAATAAAGGAAATGCCTGAAAGAAGAGGGATTTGAGGGTGGAGAGCGAAGGTAGGGTGTTGGCGAGAGATAGAATGGAATGGAGGTAGGTCGGTGGGGGCGAGTATGAAGGTAATATGTGGAATTAGGGAAAGCTGCACGTACCACTTTACCCCGCTTTAAAGCGGGATTAAGTGTTTGAAAAATAATAAAAATAATATAATAATTATATATATATATTATATATTATATATATTATAATATATTATATATATATATATATAATATTAATATATATATAATATATATATTATATATACAATTATAATATATAAATATATATCATATATATATATATTATTGTTTTATTATTATTATTATTCATTAGGAGACACATCATCCTCACTTGCCTCAATTTCCCACGGTGTTCCTCAGGGCTCTATACTGGGACCGCTATTCTTTAATATATATACTAATGACTTTCAAAAATGTCACAGTTCAATACACTCTCAATATGCTGACGACACTGCAACGAAAAAGTAAATAATGAATTAAAAACATTATAACATGGGTAGAGGAAACAGACTCTCCCTAAATCTACAAAAAACAAATTACCTAGTAATAAACCAATACAAAAGAACCCTTTCAACTAAATGTAGAGGCAAAAAAAAACTTATAAATCGGCTATCGACTGCCAAGTTACTAGGTGGTTATCCTTGATGACAAGGCTTTCTTTCAAAGAGCACATAAATAGTCTCATTAGCAAATTGCCCTATGCTAACTATGCATTCCTTAAGATAAAGAATTTGTTCCAAAATATATTTTAAAAACCTTTACTATATTTTGTTTAACTCACCTACTCTACTGGTTCTTTTCAGTTTGGGTTGTGCAGTTAAAATA
>JABUQX010042663.1:17500-25000 GCA_015478945.1 Trachelipus rathkii
GAGAAACAAGAGTCAAGAATCAGAAATTTACACAGAATGAGTTTTAAGTCGGAGTAGGAAGGATATTCTACGCCCGACTCTATATCAAAAATAATTTCAAAGACTTTTCTTTCTCATAATTATATAGTCAAATTAAATATAGCCAGATCAAAGTGAATTTGAACAAGGGTTAATACCATTCAAGAACTTATTTACTCACACCAAAGCAAACTGCCCGTGAAAGTAGTTTCGGAACCTATCTGATAATCATCTTTTTAGTCATGGTAAAATGAGTAGTCCTTACTGCATGAATGTAAACTATCGGTTGGAGGAAGAATGTCTTCTTTCTTTCTAATGTAGCACAGGATGTCGTTGAAGGGATGGAAAGAAGAGTTACTATGCATTTTGAATCGACATGTGAGTTAGGGCGTGTCAATTTGGAGGGCAAAAATAAAAATTCGTGCTTTTTGTGAATGAGGGGGTCCAATAATTTGCCTTTTGATGTTAATATCCTATTTAAAAGTTTTTTCCTTATTCAAAACATTTACCTTGGTAAATTTGCGCTTGATTATAATGTATATTGAAATTTCCGAAAAAGGGGATAACTTAATATAAACTGCAAGAAAATTTGCTCAAAAAGTGGTTTAATGAACTCAAACAATTTTATTTATATTTTGTCTCTATTATCAAACACTGAAATCACATTGTATAAAATTAAATGAGCTTCAACCAACAATATTCCACAAATCTTGCTTCGAATTGATTCCTATCCAAGTTTCCCTCTGCTCTAATTTAAATTTCCTGGCCCACGTAATGAAGAAATCCTTCTCGTTCTCATGAGTTACACTTCCAGAGAAGTCTCTGTTACTTGTTTTCCACACACTATCTATGGGACTGTCCAGACAATAGGCACTTTTGGAACTTAACATTGACTCCTTCAAACAAACTTCTCTTATTTCGATATTTTTGAGTTTTCCAGATGTAGGTCGAGTTTCATAACTTTTTTCTGACTAGTCTATCCAGTTCCAAAAAGGGAAGTTGGTTGAATTTCGAATTTTAATGGCAGGTGCTTTCCTTGGCCGAACAGCATAGGGGTCTCCTGATGGGCCATCATGCATCTCATTTCCATAATTTCAATTATCTTATGGAACCCCCTGCTTTCCATCTCTTCTTGGGTCTTCTGAGCATAAAAAAGTGTCCTGAGCCCCATTTTCACTAAATGCGAACCACCATATGAACGTATGGATTGGTCGCAAAACAATGTCTGCTACTGCCTTCCTTCTGAGATTTTAGGAGCTTCAGTTGATAAAGAATGTGGCAACGGTCTCCTTCCAACCAAAGAGAATTTCGATTTGATTGTAACAGCAGGTTTAGTAACGCTAACAATTGATATTTCCACATTGGCAGTTGTAACGTCTCAAGTTTCGGCCT
The DNA here is from genome assembly GCA_015478945.1 of Trachelipus rathkii. Taxonomy (NCBI): domain Eukaryota; kingdom Metazoa; phylum Arthropoda; class Malacostraca; order Isopoda; family Trachelipodidae; genus Trachelipus; species Trachelipus rathkii. Next base: position 18,911 of record JABUQX010042663.1, read on the forward strand.
TAAGGCCGGATATGAAAAACCCATATGCCGGACAATCCTATTTGCAGTGTTGTTAACCATTCGAGAGTAGCTTACAGTACGCAATTTCTAATAATACCAGATCAGTTGGAAGTACACCTGTCCTAATGGCCTGAGGATATTCCTGTAAACCATAAACCTGAATCTCTGTAGATATCTTTGACAACATGTAGTCACTTAATGAAAACCAAAAGGCTCTGGAAAAGGATATTCTGACAAATGAGGGATTGATTTCTAGTTCTGTTGCAGCATCAAGCATGTTGCCAATCTTACCACTCCACTTGTTGTTAGACAAAGTTTTTCCATCCAACTTTGTGAACAAGTGCCGCAAAGGTATCTCATTAGTGTGAAGAGCACAAACCAACCAGATGAGTTTACGATTCAGCTTTGCCTCAACCAATGGCATGACTTCCTAATTTCCCAAACAGTGTTAACATTCGTTGAGTCACCACCAAAGCCTGCAAACCTTTATCAATGTTGTTTTTCTTTAAAAAATCCACAAGATGGTTAGCAATAACTTCAGCAGGTTTTCCTTTTCGTTAAGTCTTTTCTCTGGAGGTTAAATGGCAAAGATACCTACCTTTCCACCTGCGCTCACTGCAAAACAAAAAACAGTGTAATGCTCTCTTTCACATACTTGGTAACTGATGACTTGAGTTATCTGCTTGTAACAGAACTTTAGTGAATCTTTGCGTCCATCAAAAAAGATACATTCAATATGTCTTTATCCGGCACCGGCATGAAATAATTCGTCATTCTAAAGTGAATTTCGATGACTTTTTCTATGTACCTTGTTTTTTTTACTTTTGTTGATCAACCGCAAAGTCTCCTGTTCTCCTTTCGGTTAAATTTATCGCAGCATCCAAAAAATTCAGGCTGATTGTTATGGCAGCTGTAGCACGGTAGACTGACACCATACATTTAATACTTTGCAATGCAACATTTCGCAATGTAATGTTTATACTGACTTGTGCTTTGAAGTAGAAGTACTATCAAAATTCATCACATGGGAATTTTGCCAAAGAAAGGAAATCTTCAGATTCTTCATCATGTAACATCAGCTTGGCTCTTTTCATCTTCGTCGGAGATAAAGACTTCAATTGCGTTGTAGTTTACTCTTCCTTCCTTTCCTGCTTATATTCAAAATTCATTCTTTGATTTATCTTTCTTGCCCTCTTCGCCTTTTCCTTTTTAATTTTGTCTTCTGTTGCTCACGTAGATCTTGGTTAATCCAATTTGACTGCTGTCCAACAGATTCCAAACCTTCTCTCTATTGACTACAGCCTAAACACTAGATCTTTGGGACCAGAAGATCTCCATATCCTGTAGAAACAAGAGCAGGAGATGAGCACTTCATGTTCTTACAGCACACCACCCTGGACATGGACCCTCAATTCTGAACTATCTTATTCCTCACACTTGCAAGGTGAGAGTGGAGTGTGTGTGAACTTGCTATGAAAGCCTCTTTCAATTTCAATTCCAGTTTTTCCGTCTGGCCAAGTTGACATGTTTGGTCTTATCCAGTTTTCTTCTATCTCTTCTTCAGAACTGCTGAGACGTTCTCGAATTTAGAATTGGACAACCACCAAAAAACAACTGTTTCGCATAAGCTCCCACCTTTTTTCTAAGCACTTTTGGATAAATATTCTTGCAAGAGTGGCTGCTGGGTAATTTCTGACATTCTCTTCTCTCTGCTCTCTTGGCAGAAGCCCATATCTTAGAACATCACGTAGAGTTGGGAGTTCAAAAGGCAGCAGTTCTCGACCAGTTCCAATGAAGTTACTCATGTGAGTGGAAGATGCCAGTCTTGTCTTCCTTTACTAGCCAATGGTTCCAAATTTTCAGGGTGTTTGCAGGGAAGACAGAAAAAAAGAAAAGAAAGAAAGAAAAAAGAAAGACAGAAGAAAACTGTTCGTGCCTGGAAAAAAGAAAAAACAAGAGAAAATTGTCTCTATTTTATGATATTAATAAAAAATTTTAATATAAAAAAAGGACACTCAGCTTGGCAAACATGAGTATTGCTAGTTTTTATTGCTAGTTTTAAAACTTTTAGGAGTGGCATTAAATTTTTTTTACAGATGTTATAGTCTTAACCTTAGAGCAGAATTACAGACAAATTGTGAATGTCTAACCAAAACACAACTTTTTTGACCCCCCTCATTTTTTTGAAAAAGGAAGTCAAAAAATGTGTCATATTCTTTTAGTTATGGCTACGGCTCCAGAGGCAGTATTTCATTGTTCGTAAGATCAGTTATTAGATGCACAAAAATAAACCTAACGATAATATATTTAGAAGTGGATTCAAAACCCAGTAATTTTCTTCGACAATCCCCCCCTCCTAAAAACACGTAATAGCTGTGAATAAGACAGTTTCCATTTTGCCAACAATAAATCGACGTACGTTGCTGGCTTTACTCTCTTACTAAAAAACTGAACATTGCTTCACGTCAAGCCATCCTGCTGCTGCCGTACCAGTACTTTTGTCCCATCAATTTGTTCATGCTTTTCCTTCTTGTGTATCCACTTCACAAACGCAGCTATTCCAGTAGTGCAAAACTGTTTTTAAGAAAATAAAATAATGCCTGTGTAAACATAGACTAAGGTGTAGTCGAGAAATTGTCGAATTGTCCTGGTGCTCGCTTTTCTATCCATCAATTTCTACAACTTTTTACTTTCTCTATTTTAATTTTCACTTTATAGAGAGAGCACTTTTAATTCCTCTTGACATGTCTTCTTCTTCTTAACCGAAATCTGCCGTTTGAGCACTCAAACAGTCAACATTACATTCTACCCTCTATTAACTCCTCAATTTTCAACCATGCAAAGGAAAATGTTGCTCTCATGTACGCAAAGATGTTATGTGTTCTCGTGTTACTAGTGTTTGGAGTTGTCCAAATTTTTATATTTATAGCCATGACTCTCCTCTCGCCAATCTATAACTATCATAAGTTCATCTATTTTGTTTATTTATTTCCTTATAACCTTTGGATGAATGACGGATTTTACCTTAATTTAGCTCTGTGAAAACGCGTTGAAATCCTAAAAAAAACTGTCTCATTGGGGAAAACGCGTTGAAATCCTAAAAAAAAACTGTCTCATTGGGGAAAACGTGTTGAAATCCTAAAAAACCCTGTCTCATTGGGGAAAACGTGTTGAAATCTTAAAAAAAAACTCCCATTGTGGAAAACGCGTTGAAATCCTAAAAAAAAAAATGTCTCATTGGGGAAAACGTGTTGAAATCCTAAAAAAAAACCTGTCTCATTGGGGAAAACCTGTTGAAATCCTAAAAAAAACTGTCTCATTGTGGAAAACGAGTTGAAATCCTAATAAAAAACTGTCTCATTGTGGAAAACGCGTTGAAATCCTAAAAAAAACCGGTCTCATTGGGGAAAACGTGTTGAAATCCTAAAAAAAACCTGTCTCATTGGGGAAAACGTGTTGAAATCCCCCCCAAAAAAAACTCTCATTGTGGAAAACGCGTTGAAATTCTAAAAAAAAACCTGTCTCATTGGGGAAAACGTGTTGAAATCCTAAAAATAACCTGTCTCATTGGGGAAAACGTGTTGAAATCCTAAAAAAACCTGTCTCATTGGGGAAAACGTGTTGAAATCCTAAAAAAACTCTCATTGGAGAAAACGTGTTGAAATCCTAAATAAAACCTGTCTCATTGGGGAAAACGTGTTGAAATCCTAAAAAAAACTGTCTCATTGTGGAAGAACGCGTTGAAATCTAAAAAACCTGTCTCTTGGGGAAAACGTGTTGAAATCCTAAAAAAAACCTGTCTCATTGGGGAAAACGTGTTGAAATCCCCCCCCAAAAAAACTCTCATTGTGGAAAACGCGTTGAAATCCTAAAAAAAAACTCTCATTGGAGAAAACGTGTTGAAATCCTAAATAAAACTGTCTCATTGGGGACTAACACGAATGGTCGACACATCAAAAAAATTTCCCGTACAGCCCGCCTCAGGTGTTAGGATAGGTTGCGTTAGGTTAGTTAAAGTTAGGTTAAGTTACGTTAAGTTAAGTTTTGTTGGATTCCCTAAAGAAAGTATAAATAGCCAGATTTCTTTTTTTTCTTTTTCTTTTTTTTTACAAATGTCGCCCATTTGACTTGTCTATCATTTTCCCTGTCGACCATTTAGTACCAGCTTCGTCTCATTTTCGACGCTTCTGCTTCTTTGTGGTATTAGTAATTACAGAATCTTTACATGTACACAATTAATGGTTTGAGTATCTCAAATGTTTAATTAAGAGTATACTTTTTGTCACTAAAGTTTAAAATTTTCTATTTATTTAAAGGGTTTTATATAAAATGTTTTAGATACATATTCGCAACCACGAAAGTTGAAATTCAACCAATTGACATTAATCTGATTATTAAAGTCGAAGGAAATAGGAAAATTGGAAGGTGTTTTTGGGAAGGAGATGTGAGGAAATTATGATTTTAAGAGTTGAATTTCACAAGGTTGTAGTGACCCTAACTGGAAATCGCATCCATATATATAAGAATAGAATCTGAAAGTTGAAGACTGGAATCAACTCTATAGAAGCAAAAGAGGGAATGGGTTTGAAATGAGTAAAAGAATGGAGAGTTGAGTTGTTGGCATAAGATGTAACAGAAACAGAGATAGAAGTGCAGATGAGGAGGTCGTTAATGAAAAGAGGTAATAGAGTAGGAGATAAAAAAAAACTGAGGAACATGACAATTAACAGTGAAGGAAGAAGAAGTCGCTCCATCAACAAGTGATGATATGGAACGATTTGAGATGAAACTAGAAATGAGTGAGCAGAGCGAAGTAGAAGGGGGCTTAGAGAGCAGTTATATGTCAAGCTATGTGATAAGATAGATAGAAAGATAGATAGATAGATAGATAGATAGATAGATAGATAGATAGATAGATAGATAGATAGATAGATAGATAGATAGATAGATAGATAGATAGATAGATAAAAGATAGGAAGGTAAACAGAAAAACAGTAAGAGGATAAAATAAGAAGAACGAACACTGAGAAGAGAGAGAGAGAGAGAGAGAGAGAGAGAGAGAGAGAGAGAGAGAGAGAGAGAGAGAGAGGAGAGAGAGAGAGAGAGAGAGAGAGAGAGAGAGAGAGAGAGAGAGAGAGAGAGAGAGAGAGAGAGAGAGAGAGAGAGAGAGAGAGAGAGTCTGAAATTAAAGGCCCAGCTCATGAACATTTATAAATTTTATTGCCTCTTAAAATTAAAATTACAAAGCATAGACTCGTAAGCTAAAATTTGATTGGTTCCGGAAAATATTAATTTTATTTATTGACTGCAGAGGGCGCTGACAACTTATTTTAACAGCTTATGCAGCGCAAAATTGCTTTATATTTTACACTGACTTTAGCAAAATATATTTATGAGCATAAAAATACAATAAAGGGCAATTATACTTACAAAATAATATGAAAAGTTCAGATTAATTATTATAAAGCAGTTTCACAATTATTTTTCAGATTTATTTTTATAAAGTAGATTTACAACTATTTTTCCCCATGTTTATATAAAATAAAGCGATAATAAAAAATTAATAAATATACGAATAAACTAATAAATAAATAAGTAAATAAAATAAAAAATTAAAAAATATATATATTTCAAAGTTTAAAGAAAATTTAATTTAAAAAAAAAAAAAATTACACGGTAAAGTAAATCACGTTTTCAAAACATAATGATTATAATAGCAAATAAAAGGCAAAATTATTGGAATAGTTTGAATTAATTTATTATCATACTTTGGAGTAAATTTTCGTCTACGCATTTATAAAACTAAACATATAATGAAGCAACATAAATTATTTGAAACAATATTAGAAAAATAATGTTCTAAAAAAAATATATATATATATATATATATATATATATATATATATATATATATATATATATATATATATATATATATATATATATATATATATATAATATATATATATAAAAATATAAATATATATATATATATATATATATATATATATATATATATATATATATATATATAAAGTCTAAATTTGAATAAATAATAAGGACCTTAAGTAATACATGGTCCTCAAAATA
>JABUQX010042663.1:30000-32500 GCA_015478945.1 Trachelipus rathkii
ACACACACACACACACACACACACACACACACACACACACACACACACACACACACACACACACCTACACCCCCTACACACACACACACACACACATATATATATATATATATATATATATATATATATATATATATATATATATATATATATATATATATATATATATATTTATATATATATATATATATATATATATATATATATATATATATATATATATATATATATATATATATATATATATATATATATATAATTTCACTTTATTTAAAAGAGATGTTATTTTGTAAACATATAGCATCACCTTTCTTAAAATAAAAGATATTTATTTTATCATAGATTTTAAAAATTTAAACTAAGTTGTAAAAAATTTAACCTAAAATTTTATGAGTCAGAGAAAAACGTAAGGATTTATTGACATGAACCAAAAAATGGACATTTCATTATATTTTATATTTATCATTGGTTTATGTTTCCTTAAGCGCAAAGGTTCCCCAAGGCGCAATTCATAAAAATAATTTTTTCTTGTTGTAATGGAGAAACTTTCTTTTATGTTGTTATCGGAATTTTTGTAGAGTTCTTCTTTAAAATGTTGAAATACTTTACTCGTTTATATTTATGCTGTGAGATTCTCATGTTGAGGTATTAGTTGTGTATCCACGATATAGGCGTCGTTACATCCACTTTCAGAACATTGAAATCGGTACCAACGTTTCTACTCTCTTACCAGTGGCGAACTAAAGTCATAGGGCCCCGCCAAAGTGGAAATGGGGCCCCCTTGGATACATATATATATATATATATATATATATATATATATATATATATATATATATATATATATATATATATATATATATATATATATATATATATATATATATATATATATATTTATATATATATCTAGAATACTTACTCCCCATTTGATTGGTGGATATTTGCACAAAAAGTATTGACATTTTTAAGAGAATGTAAAAATGAACAAATGTTCTTTAAAGGGAAAAAAACATGCATTACTTTTCACTTTTTGTACAAAAATTTAATCAAATTCTCAAAAACATCTTTTCTTCCATCTGCTTCCAAATGTATTATTACTATTTTTATTTAAATATCTAATTTCCCCCTCCCCTCCTCCATAAAACAAGTTAATTTGATATATATATAAATATATATATATATATATATATATATATATATATATATATATATATATATATATATATATATATATATATATATATATATATATATATATATATATATATATATATATATATATATATATATATATATAAATATATAATATATATATATATATATATATATATATATATATATATATATATATATATATATATATATATATATATATATATATATATATATATATATATATATATATATATATAATAAAATATAGAAAAGAATGTTAACTTGCCAAAATTCGTGAATATCTGTTCTCGGCTTGTCAAAATATTCGAAAGGATGAATGCTTTATAGCTTACCAAAACGTTTTTTTGCTCATTGCCATGAATTTATTAACCACTTCTTTCAGATCAGGAGTACGACATGTTTCATTTTCATTGCTTAATAAAGCCAATGCATTTAGCCTTGCTTGTGTCATATTGTTCCTTAAAAAGTTTTTATTAACTTGAGCTTTGAAAACGACCTTTCAGCTGTTGCAGATGTTACTGGTAACGTCAAATACAACTGAACTGCTGTACACAAGTCTGGTAAGCTACTTGCTAAGCAGCTGTTTTCTACGAATAAAAAGTTTGCTAAATCTTTAATAGTTACCATATTTTCATTTTCACTTCTGTAGTCATTAATGCTTTGAAGGTGATTAATTGTTCATAAACCGAAAGATAAATCTAAATCGTATTTTTCTACCAGTTTTGTAGCCTTTTCTTGCAACTTTTCATTTCGTAGCTCTGCTATTGCTGCAGGAGCAAGAAATGAAAATAACTCATTAACATTGTTCATGCTAGTGAAACGAGTAGTTATCTGATCAAGAGATTTATTGAAAACCCTTATTCTAAAGGCTTTCAATGGGTCTTCAATTCTTTCATAAGATAAAAGCTCATCAAAAAACATTTTAATCTGTATTTGACGTCTGGAAGTAATTTTTGCTTCAATGTTCCAATGATGTGCTAACTCCTTAGTTTCTCTCACTACATCTTCAAATTTGTGTCTTAGCTCACATAAGTTTGATTTTGCTTGTCCCAATAGGTAAGTTGCTTTCTGAAGATATGTATTTGGACTTTGCAATATTTTTGAGACAACATTGATGCTTTTCAATACTTTACTTTGAAACACAAGACATAAAATTTTCCTAACTGCTTCCTGAGACCCAGGGCTTCGTTTCTTTCACATGACTTCTTACTCATAAATATCACTTGAGATAAGAACTGCGAAATACTTTTGAAATTGTTTTTTATTGCTAGTAAGGAATCATACTTGGATGACCAAATAGTTGGACACAATTTTTTAGTGT
>JABUQX010042663.1:37500-48177 GCA_015478945.1 Trachelipus rathkii
ATTACTTCATGCCGTATGTGTGTATTTTATTATTTAAACACTCTACACACACACAACGCACACACACACACACAATCACACATCATCACCCACCCACACTCACATTCTCATCTCCTGTTATAATTTTATTAAAACATTTTTTGTGTATTTTATTATATACTTAGTGTTATTTACATATTATTACTATTTGTTATTATTATTTAAGAACACAACATTACCACAACCCAACACACACACACACACACACAACATACACAACTTACACATACGCACCCACGCACACTCCAACTTTTATGCCTCAACTTTGATGCCTTCAGCTTTTGATGCCTGAAATTTGAAAACACACACCTACTCTTGTGATCCTCAGCTTTGATGCCTCAATTTTTTATTGCCTCAGCTTTTGATGCCTCAGCTTTGATGCCTCAATTACGATTTAATCCAACTAGCTCTTTCGGTCGTTCACTTTGATACTCATCTTGATGGCGTCATCTTTGATACTATCTATATTGATGATTCACTATAAGCCACTTACCCATGTACATAGACACTTACACTTACACTTATACACACATTACTTATACACACATTCACTAACATTACGCACATAACAATAACACTTACGCTCACCCATAGACACTTACATTATAACAAATTATTAATATATCGATGTATAAAACCCTAATGTATTTAAAATAAGATATAAAATATTATATATCATATAATTATAATATATAATATATACTTCATCGCGAGTATATTTGCCGCGCTGCGGCGCACGCGGCGCGAGTACGCGAAATTGTTTGCGGCCTGCGGGCGCACGCGGCGGGACGCACCAGCGGTGCGGGTTGGCTGCCTTTGCGTGGGGCTCATAGCTGAGCCCTGTGATAGCTATGAAGCTATCTATGAATTAATTATTACTATTCTAGTGAAATTAATAATTATTCCTCATGTAAGTAATTATTAAATATGATATACACTTAGAAAAAAACACTTTAATAGAAATTTGATAACTATGCAGTTCTTAACACTATAAATTTTTTTCGCAGTGGATTGAGTTGTCTAAAATAAAAAACTTTACACAGCAAAAAAACACAAGTTTAATAATGAAGTTAATTTCAAAAGACGATAAAATAATTCTCGACCAATCCAATCGAGTCATATAGAGATTAAGCGTCTACTGCGACAATCACAAGTAAGGAAACATTTCCTTTTTCCCTGCTTACAGGATGTAAACTTTGCATGTTTCAGTTTAAATATACTTGATAAAATATTAATCCTTCAACTTATTCTAGTCTTTATGTGAATTACCTTTTGACCTGTATTAGGCTTAAAATCAGCATGGGATACAATAAGGCTTATCCTAAAATTGTAGGCCTTAATTTTAGGCCTAACGTATTATTGCACCACATTTTACAGAAAAAAGGTCCCAGCTTTGAAATATATTTGACCTGGAATAGGCCTAAATCGCCCCCGGGCTACAAAAGGATTATCCTAAATTAGACCTAAAGTAGTTTTTTCAACACCATTTTTACAGAGAGAGAGTCAGTTTCGTATCTTAGGATGCGATTGGTGTGTTTTCTTCGTGATGATGTCCAATGTACATAGCTAATAGATAAGAAAATTAACATTACTTTAAACCTTCGAACCACTTTTCAATGGACATCGAGCGAATAATATAAATTAAGTGAATATAATTGTTTATTTTTAATGCGTACTGAGAAAGGATTCATTGGATACATGTGTTATGTTAGCAAGAGAAGAACTTATTTGTATTTTTATACTTATTAGCATGGCTAAAAGGAGTAAAAACATGTTTTTTCATATAGAACAAAACGTGGCATAGCTGGTGTAGAGGGGTGCTACGGGCTGACCTTACTGATTTACGAATTTATTGCTTTATGGTGACGTAAACTATATGTTTTTAATAAAATTCATAAAATTGAGTAAAAGTTATTTTAAAACTTGAAAGTTATAAATTTACAAACAAAAAGTATTAACAAATTAATAATAAATCTTTGTTCAAAGAGATAATGATTGTTTATTATAGAAAGTTTTAAGAAACTGAAATAAATTTTAGTTAGTATTGAAATATAAATGTACGTGACGTGTTTAATTAAAACATAAAATGTTTAAATAAATTATACGTTAAATGTGTAAGTAGTGTGTGCGTGTTGTGTGTGTGTGTGTGTGTTGTGTGGTGTGTGTGTGTGTGTCAAATCTGTGTGCGAGTGTAAGTAAATCTGTGTTGTAAAGTAAATCTGTGTGTGAGTTGTAAGTAAATCTGTGTGTGTGTGTAATAAAATCTGTGTGTGTGTAAGTGTAAATGTAATGTCTATGGATAAATGTAGAGTGGCATGAGTGTAAGTGTGTATAAGATTCATAGTGAATGTGTGTATAAGTGTAAGGTGTGTGTGTGGTTGTGTTGTGTTTGTGTGTGTGCCTGTGTGTAAGTGTAAATGTAAGTGTCTATGGGTAAATGTAAGTGTCATAGTGAATGTGTGTTATAGTAGTGTCAAGTGAATGTGTGTATAAGTGTAAGTGGTGTGTGTGGTGTTGTGTGTGTGTGTGGTGTGTTGGTGTGTGCGTGTGTATTGTGTGTTCTCAATAAAAGTAACAATCAGGCCTGAGTAAATATACACTAGACTATTAATAATAAGAAATAAAAATAAAATACATAAAAATATAAAATAGATAATCAAAAATCTATAAAATTAATAATAAAAATAATAAAAGATTAAAAAAAATAATGCAGGAAATTGGTAAAACATATTTGAGTTAAAGCAGTAAAACATGTGAGTTATAACAGTAAAGCAAGAGTAAGCAGTAAAGCAAGAGTTAAAGCAGCAAAGCAGAGAGTTAAAGCAGTAAAGCAGTGAGTTAAAGCAGTAAAGCAGTAAAACAAAAGCCTACTAATCCCTTAGGTAACACCTCTATTGATTTACGATTTACTGCTTATAGGTAAGAATGTTAATAAATTATGTTAAAGCAGTAAAACATGTGAGTTAAAGCAGTAAAACATGAGTTAAAGCAGTAAAACATGAGTTAAAGCAGTAAAGCAGTAAAACAAAAGCATACTAATCCCCCTTTGGTGTTAGGTAACACCTCTATTGATTTAACTGATTTACTGCTTTAAGGTATGTTACGTTAATAAATATATGAGTGTTAAAGCAGTGAAACGTATTGCAGTTAAAACCAGTAAAACATGAGTAAAGCAGTAAAACTGAGTTAAAGCAGTAAAGCATTAAACCAAAGCCATTACTAATGCCCTCTTGTGTTAGGGTAACACCTCTATGATTTCTGATTTACTCTTTAAGGATTAATGTTAATAAATATATGAGTTAAAAGCAGTAAAACATATAGTTAAAAGCAGTAAAACATGATTAAAGCAGTAAAACATGAGTTAAATGCAGTAAAGCAGTAACAAAAGCAACTAATCCCTTAGGTGTTGGTAACACCTCTATTGATTTACGATTTACTGCTTTAAGGTATTTAATGTTAATGTTTTTAAAAAATTCGTACAGTTGTAGTAAAATAAAATTTTATTTATCAGACACTCTGGTTTTTCTTCTTACATTACAATTTTTAATAATTTAATCAATTAAAAAGTATTAAGTAGAAAATGTATTAAGAAAAATAATGTTAATAAATATATGTTCTAAATAATATGTCTGTCATGTAGTTACAGTTTTAGGTTCGTCGAAAATGTTTGTTTATAAAAAATGTTTACCTATGAATAAAAATGAATGACTCATAGTATATTTTGAAAAGAAATCTTGAAATGTTAAGTATGAAATAAAAATGAATGACTTAGTAGTATATTATTTTTTATTCGCGCCGGCGGTCGCAACCTGCGGGTGCGGGCCTCCATCCTTTGCGGAGGGGGGGCTTGCTGCGCCCTGGTGGGGAGCTTAGATAGATGAGCCATCAAAGGTGATTTCACAAAGATGAATCATCAATATAGGTGTAATCAAAGATGAACTTCATAAAGATGAGTCACAAGATGAGGCAACAAAATTGACCTTCGAGTGTGTGAGTGTAAGTGTAAAGTAGGAGTTTTTGTGTGAGTGTAAGTGTATATGGCTAGTGTAAGTGTCCTACGGCGAGTGTAAGGCTTATATAGTGTTATAAATAAAATACTAACGTCATAGAGGAAGCTTCCTAGCGGGTTGTAAAAGTACAGCAATCGATTCTAAATACCTTATACTGGGGTAAGACACCCATTATTAGGGCTATTCTCGATAGGGAGGCTAGAAAAGCTTGAAAAAAGTGGCACTCAGTTGGCACTATGTGGCACTTCACTTGGCACTATGTGGCACTCAATTGGCAACGTGCACTGGCACTCCTTGGCAACTCATCTGCACTGCACTGGCACTCACCTCACTCATGACCACTAATAGAACCGATATAGAACACACTTATATACTTCTTACGGTGATTGGAAACCATCAAAGCAAAAATTAGCGTGGGTCAAAATTTACCCATGGTATATGCAAGGTCAAGGCCGAATTATCATGGTCAAACAATGGTTAGACAATAAAAAGGGCTAAGTCCCAAAAGGAAGGACAAAAAATTACCGTGGGTCAAAATGACCCATGGACGACAAAAGGGTTGGCAGTGTGTTTGTTACGTGTGTATAATGTAAATGTAAGTGTCTATGGGTATAATGTAATGTCATAGTGATGTGTGTATAAGTTCATAGGATGTGTTTGTGGTGTTGTTTGTGTGTGTGTGTGTGTGCTGTGGTGTGTGTGTGTTGTGTGTGTTCGTCTGAGGATAGATCTATACATACGTTCAAGTTAGGATAGATCCATACATACGTCAAGTTAGGAACGAAATATGTGACGGTGGGCCACGAGGGGTAAAAAATTAGCGTGGGCCAAAAATGACCCATGTATAGGAAGGTCAAGGCCTAAATATCATCGTCAAACACAAGGTAAAGACATCAAAATGGCTATGCCCCTAAAGGACGGACAAAAAATTACCGTGGTCAAAATTGCACCCATGAAGGACAAAAAATTACCGTGTGTCAAAATTGCATGGTATCTGTCAAACTTTGGAGCATTGTACTTAGAGAAAAAACATCAAGACGTTATGTTAATTCTGTAACTCAAATTGAAGATCAAAAATTAACGTAGAAAAATTAATTCATGATCGAAAATTGGGAGGGCGTAAATAGGGGCAATACGACAACGTTTGCTTACGCACCGTTTGCGCGCCTACCTTTCTCGAAAGCGGCGCCAAAAATTAGGTTGCCGTAAAAATTAGGTTGCTAAAAAAGGGTTGCCAAAAAAAACCGTGGGCCAAAAATACCCATGGAAGACCAAAGGTGTCGAAAAAGGTCTAGGCCCAAAAAGGTCTAGGGCCAAAAAAAGGTAAAGGTCAGGTAAAGATTTCGAGCTCAAAAAAGGTCAAGGCAGGACAAAATGGCGCAAAAAAGTCAAAAAAGGTCAAGTCAGGTGGGGTAAAAGCGAACCGTGCTCCAATAGACCCTATACTACTCAACGCCAGGGTGCCTTTATAGCGGTTCCTACCACAACACCAGAGATCTCTAACTCCAAAGCGATGATGTGGGGAAAGACTAATGCTGAGAAATGTTTGTTAGCGGCAGTTTAGGTCATTTCCAAGGCTACATATTTGTGCGTCATTAAAAAAAAATTTTTTTCGAAGGATGAGGAAATGAAATGAGTAGTAGGTACGGTCATTTTCCGCTAGTGTTGTAAATTACCCCAATTTTTTACTCCAAATTGGAGGTTCACTTGTGGTAAAAAATGATAACCCAATTTTTACCTGCCCTTGAACCTTTTCTGACGCCACGTTTGTTTGCCTAAATTTTTTTACCTGCCCCAGACCTTTTTTGGCCTTGACTTGAACTGACCTTGTGGCCTTTACCTTCTTTTGGTCTTGACCTTTTTTCGACCCTACCTTTTGGTCTTCCATGGGTCATTTTGGCCCCCGGGGTATTTTTTTGCGACCCTAATTTTTTGCAACGCCGTAATTTTTGAGAGCTTTTTTGAGAACCGTATTTTTTGAGAAACCCTAATTTTTTGGCAACGCTAAATTTTTTGAGAAACCCTAATTTTTGGCAAACCTTAATTTTTCGGCAACCCAATTTTGGCAACCCTCTAAGAAGGGTTGCGCCAAACCGTTGCGTAAGCAACCGTTGTACGTATTACCCCCCTTTTTACGCCACTAATTTTTCAAACGTGGACATATTGCCCCCTATTTTTGGCCTCTCTCTTTAGGGGCTTAGCCCTATGTTTTGATATTTCGGTACATCTACACACGCGGGTGCGCGCGCACACACACACCACATTACAACACACACAGACAACACACACACACACACACTAGCCTACACCCAGCCTCCACATCCTACACCCAGCCTACACCCCGCCTACACATAGCCTACACCCAGCCTCCACATAGCCAACACCCAATCTATACAACCTAACGCAACCTAACCACCTAAACCTAACCTAGACTAACCTAACCTAACCATAACCTAGACCTAATAACCTAACTAACCTAACCTACCTAACCTAACTAACCACCTAACCTAACCTAACCTAACCTAAAGCCCTAACTAACTAACCAGCCGTACCTAACTCTAATCTAACCTACCACACGTACACCTAGCCTTCCACCCAGCCTGCACATAGCCTACACCTAACCTACATCCAAATAGCCTCCACCCAGCCTTCACATATCCCAGCACCTACACCTACACCTACCTCCACCCTACACCTACACCTAGATCCCACCCAGCCTTCACCTAGCGTCACCTATGACCTAGTTCCTACACGTGTCCCCTCAACTTTGATGTCTTAACTTGTTACCATGATATTCGTCTTGCTTGCCATAATACATGGGTCAATTTGACCGCCAGCAAACTTGATGGCTGTTGGTTCCAACCAACCGTAAGAAGTAATCTAGTGAATGTTCTACTTAGTATGCTCGATTATTCTATGAGTGGCTGGGGAGTCCAGGTGAAGTGCCAATGAGTGCCATGAGTGCCAAGTGAGTGCCAAGTGATGCCAATGAGTGCCAAGTGTGCCAATGAGTGCAAGTGAGTGCCACATAGTGCCTACTGAGTGCACACTTTTTTCAAGCCTTTCCTAGCCTCCCCTGATCCTAGAATAGCGCTAATATGGGTATCTACCTCCTAGGTAATGGGTATTAAGGAATCGATTGTGAATCATTACACATCTGGTAGAAGCTTCCTACTATGAGTTAGTATTTTTCTAACACTTAGTACACACATTCACTATGACACTTATACCCATATATAAACACTTATAAACAATAGGAGCACTACATATCTACACCCTGCCATAGACACTTACATTAAACCATAAACACTTACATTAACCATATACACATACACTCGTCACCACAGATCACTTACCACTTACACTCACACAGTCGATATTTGATGCCTCACCCTTTGAGCCTAACTTGATGCTCAGCAATTAAGCCTCAGATTGAGCCTCAAATTGAAGTATCTTGCATGATCATCTGATTGAAGTCAACTTCTTTGATACCAATCTATATGTATGATTCCTTTGAATGACTCACTTTGTCTTTCCCCTATTTCGGACTCGCGACCCGGCTGCCGCATCGCCCCCCGCTGGACGGTCCACGAGTCCACACCCGCAGGTGCGACCCGCCGCGATCCCGCCGGCGGCGTGCGTCGCGCCATATCCCCGCGTACCCGCCGTCGCGTGCGCACGCATGCGCAATATTTTCCGGCGTACTCCGGCACGTCGCGTGCGCGCCGCCAGCGCCAATATTCCATGCAGGAATGAAAAATATATAGTAAACATGAGTCATTCATTTTATTTCATACTTAAAATTTCAAAGAATTTCTTTTCATACTATCAGTCATTCATTTTTATTTCCATAATAAACATTTTATTAAAAACATTTTCGTGAACATAAAACTGTAACTCCATTACAGACCTAGTATTTAACACATATATTTATTACATTATTTTTACTTAATACTTTTAACTAATACTTTTAATTTATAATTTTTAAAAATTGTATGTAAGAAGAAAAACCCAAAGGTCTGATATAAAAATCATTTTATTTTACTATCATTGTAACGGGAATTTTATTTAAAACATATAACTTTAACACACACTTAAAGCAGTTAAATAGTAAAACAAGAGATGTTACCTAACACCTAGGGGAATTAGTATGCTTTTGTTTTAGCTGCTTTACTGCTTACACTCTCTGCTTTACTGCTTTAATCTCTCTGCTTTTACTGCTTTAACTCATGTTACTGCTTTAAACTCATATGTTTTACTTGCTTTAACTCATATTTATTAACATTACATACTAAGCAGTAATATCATAAAATCAATAGAGTGTGACTAACACCAAGGCGGATAGTATCTTTGTTTTAACGCTTAACTGGCTTTTAACTCATGTTTTACTGCTTAACTGCTTTACTCTGCTTTAAGTCATATGTTTTACTGCTTTAACTCATACTTTATTAACATTACATACCTAAGAGCAGTAAATCAATAAATCAATTAGAGATGTGACTAACACCAAGGGGGATTATAGATGCTCTTTGTTTCCTGCTTCTCGCTTTAATAAACTCATGTTTACTGCTTTAACTTCTGCTTTAACTGTTTAAACTTCTGCTTACTGTTAACTCTCTTTATACTTGTTTTAACTTTCTGTTTTACGTTTTAACTTTCTGTTTTACTGCTTTAAACCATATATTTATTAACATATGTTTCTTTTATTTTGTTTTAATTACTTTACTTATTTTATTATTATTATTTATTTATATATTTTATTTTGTTTTAATGACTTTTTTTTTTTTATTCTTTTTATCTTATTTTTTATTATTTTTTTAGCTTTATATTATTTGTTTTAATACTTTTATTTTATTTCTTTTATTCTTTTTATTTTATTTTATTATTAAACTTTTATTATTATTTTATTTGTTTACCACTTTTATTTTTATTCTTTATTCTTTTATTTTATTATTTTACTTTTATTTATTTTTATTATTTTATTATACTTAATGTTTATTTACTCATCCTATTCCGAATATTATTTTGTTTAAATACTTTTTATTTTATTCTTTTATCTTGTTTATTATTTTTTATTATTTACTTTTTTTATTTATTTTATTTTATTATTTTATTATTATACTCCGTGTTATTTACTTCATGCCTAGTGATTATATTAAGAACACCACTCACACACACACACACCACACACACCACACACAGCACACACACACACACTTATACACACATTCACTACGACACTTTACATTTACCCATAACACTTACATTTACACTTATATCCACACACACACACACAGATTACTTACACTCACACAAGCAGATTTACTCTAACAACTCACACACATATTTACTTTCACTCCCACACAGATTTACCTACACACAACAGATTTTACTACAATACACAATTACTTAACCACACAGATTACTTACAGTCACACACGAAATTACTTTAACAGTCCACACAGATTTAGCTTACACACAACCACACACACTCACGCACACTCACTACAGCACCACACACACAAGAGTACAACTCAGTAAAATATTTTGCCGATTCCTTTCAGTAAAACATTTTTACTGTTTAATTAAAAAACGACCATTTATATTACTCATTCAAATATAAAATTATTCAAAGTTTTAAAAACTCTTATAATAAATCAATCATTTATCTTTGAACAAAGAATTATATAACTGTTAATTACTTTTTGTTTATTAAATTTAAACTAACGAGTATATAATACAAAATAATTCAAAAGAACATAACATGTACTTTTATTAAAATCATTCTATTAGTTTTATTTAGAAAATAACAATATATTCACTACATTTATATTATTCGCTCGATGTTTCCGTAAAAATATTCAAAGTTGGTTTTAAAATAATTCTGTCGAATTTCTTATTATTATCTGTACTAGATTGACAACCAACAGCGAGAAAACACCAACAACCCGCATCTTCGTTACAGATACGAAACTTACCTCTGCTCTCTGTAAAATGGATTGAAATATACACTTTAAGTCCATAAATTTGGGATAATCCTTTTTGTAGCCCGGGGCGATTTAGGCTAATTCCAGGTCAACAATATCTTCAAACTCGACTTCTGTAAAATTGGTGCAATAACTATCGTTAGGCCTAAATTTGGCGCTAAATTAGGATAGACCTTTTTGTTATCACAGGCGATTTATAGCCTAATACCAGGTCAAAGGTAGAATTCCAGTATAGACAAGAATCTAGAATCAATGTTATTATTCCGAATTATTTAAAAACTGAAACATGCTGGATCGTAAAGATCCTTCAATCAGGTAAGAAGGAAATGGTTACTTTCTTGTGAGTGGACGGGGTAACTTATCTCTAATGACCTCGTATGTGATTGGTCGAGAATTATTTATCGCTTTTGTTAAGGTATGAAAAAGCATGTTTTTTCATATCCTTGACCTTGCACCGAGAACAGAAAACTTCTTAATCATACATGTAGAATATTTCTTTAAGAAAGTAAAAAAAGGTTAATAAAAACTTTACTATATAATAAGAAATTTAATAATCATTATTTACAGTAATTTAGTATATAATATATATATATTATATATAAATATAAATATATATATATATATATATACCAATATAATAG
>JABUQX010042664.1:5000-25428 GCA_015478945.1 Trachelipus rathkii
GAAATTTCTTTAGAAGAGACAATAGGGTCAGTGTAAACAGGGGCGATGGGAAACTTCAAGGTAGCTGATGTCTGTGTTTTCAAAGTATTCATCATGCTGTTGCTGCTATTGCTATTGTTGTTGCTGTAGCTGCTGCAGTTGTTGTAGTTGTTGTGGTTGTCGTCGTTGTCGTTTGTTCCTGCTGTTGCTGTTGTAGTTATTGCTGCTGCTGCTGCTGCTGCTGTTGTTGTTGCTGTGGTAGAAGTTGTGGTTGAAGTTGGAACTTTTTATTTGTATTTTGGAAAATCAGTCTCTCAGACGCCCTCATAGGAAAAGTTTTGTTATAAAATTTCTTTTTGCTTGATCTTCCCATTATTAAATGCTTTTAATTACTATTGCAATGTAGAACACTTCACTTTCCACTATTTTTTAATACAATAATTATATATGCAGGGCAACCGTATATTTTCCTTATTTCATTTGTTTGAAGAAGCGCTAAACCAAACGCGTCCGCCAGAACAGAGTCTGCAATACTACTACTAATAATAATAATAATAATAATAATAATAATAATAATAATAATAATAATAATATTAATAATAATAATAATAATAATAATAATAATAATAATAATAATAATAATAATAATAATAATAATAATAATAATAATAATAATAATAATAATAATAATAATAATAATAATAATAATAACAGTATGTTTAATAATAAAAATAATATATAATAATAATAATAATAATAATAATAATAAACATTATATCCTACACACATGAATTGTCACTTATCCTTTACGTACCAACCTACGTTTACCATCGTGACCGATTCATATACTGATACGCTACCCGTTTATCTATTTAAATTCTATTCCTAATACTATTTGTGTCACATCACTATCTTAATACTATTTTCCAAACCACATTATTAAAACATATCTTTGGACAACTTGTATTTTTGAAATTGGAAGATGGTAAAATATTTTGTTTATGTCCTCAGATTTATACCTATGCAAGACACACACATACACTAGTAAATTTATGACACACACACACACGCACTACACACGCACACACACACTTTTTACGCATATATATATATATATATATATATATATATATATATATATATATATATATATATATATATATATATATATATATATATATATATAAATATATATATAACTCTTAAACTATAAATGTATGTATATATATATATTTCTATATAATATTATATATATATATATATATATATATATATATATATATATATATATATATATATATATATATATATATATCATCATCATCATCATCATCATCCACCTTCTTTCCCCAAGACTAGGGGTAAGGTGCCTACCATACACCGGAACAGAAAAGTAGTAGAAGAATATGACACAAGTCGAAGAAAGCCCAGCCTTACCACCCTGTTTATACCTATTAGTGAGAACTCATCGAAGTCTCAAATCCATTTACATATTGTGGGGATTAGTGACCCAGTCCCAGGTAGCTGGGCTAATGAAGACCAGATCACCAATCTACATTTATTCCTACTTCCAAACTAATCTCTGGCGCGTTACCACTTTCGCTTGATCAGTTTGAAAGGAGCCAATGAATAGTGGAATATAAATTTGTATATATATATATATACTCGGTGGACCTCGTGTGGACCAGAGTAATTAATATATATATATATATATATATATATATATATACAATGAATGAAAAATAATTATTGATTCTATAATTTACTGCTTATATAAACCGAATGTCCATAAAAGAACCGAGTTTTTATTATGATGATTTTGGGGATGAAAAAGTTTTGTCGTATATTAAATTTAATTGAAATTTATTTTCTATAGTTGTTGAAAGTTTATTGAGTTTATTTTATATGGAAGTCGCTTTAATATTTGAAATTATAAAATTTTCATTACGAAGTTATTTCTGAATTTCCGAATATGTGTAACCACGTTATCGAACAAGATGTAGTATAATTTTATATCTTCGGAAGTGGACAGAGATGAAAAAAACTCTAGTCAAGTTCCGAAGATGATGACAATAATAACAACAATATTTATTGTGATAACGATAACAATAACAGCATACTACCAAGACTTTCTATAATTCGTCTTTGTGTTTATATCGTAATAATAATAATAATAATAATAATAATAATAATAATAATAATAATAATAATAATAATAATAATAATAATAATAATAAATTTTAAAATAAATTATAATAATAATAATAATAATAATAATAATAATAATAATAATAATAATAATAATAATAATAATAATAATAATAATAATTATTATTATAGTAATGACTACCAATAATAATTATTATTTGTAGGAACAATCTTCGTTGAAGACACAAAGTGTTTCAGTGAGAAGATGAATTCCGATAATAACTTTGCTTTTGTTCCTTAATGAATCTAGTTCTTACAAAGAAGACTAGAAGCCATTTAGAACGTATAAGCAAGGTTTAAAGAGGGAAGGCTAATTATTATTACTAAACAGAGGTAAAGCCTCTGTCTAAGGGAACTAACTTGCTCCACCACCAGGGTTAAACTATATCTACCATTACCACTAGTTACAATTTTCATGCACGGAATTCGCGGCGTGAAAGTTACACAATTTTTCAGGAACTCGCTGAACTTTGACCTTTAATTTTAAATATTTTGCGCAAAAATTATAAAGATATTTATATATATTTATATACAAAAAATATATATATATATATATATATATATATATATATATATATATATATATATATATATATATATATATATATATATATATATAATATTATATATATATATATATATATATATATGTATATAGGTATCATCCATTGATGATTTAAAACCATAAAATATATAATTTAAGCTTTATAAATATTTAATTTGAATATTTTAAATAAATACAATCGAAAATTTGCATTTTTGATTTTGTCTCATTTATGAGGCAAATTCTGAGACTACGTGATCCGTTATTGAGACGATTTTTTAATATTTCCAAACAAACATTTACAATTTTATATATTTATTTCAATAAATATATATACAAAGAGTAATTTTCGTTTACAACATTTAAAGAGGGAATGTTACTATAGCATTTTTATAACAAAAATCGGTTTTATGACAACTCTTGAAAATGCAGATTTCACGTATGAAATATTGACAAATATTTAGATTTTGATTTTTAGTTATTATTTCTAACTTTCTATTTTCTATGCCATTTACAATTTATATTTAATTTTTAATATTAATAAAAAATGATTCTCATTTTTTAGCGACGATACAGTAATTTTTGACCTACTTATTTTAATTGAAATTTCTAATTTCAACTACGACGAGATTTTTTTCTCTATGAAACATTCTTTAAACAAATCTTTAAATTTGAAATTTCCTAAGCATTCCTCTTATATTGAATTTTCTCCAAATCTTTTATCCTTTCAATTTCTCCCATTTAGCGTTTTTGCTTACTTTTTTGAGTGTGAGTTTATTGTTTTCTTGTGTAAAAAAATAAACAAAAAGGTAGTATACATCACGTTGGGTACAAAGGTGTTTGTAAATATTATATCTTTTTAGCTTTCGCCGAAGAGATAGAGAGAGGGAGAGTAAAAAGATAGACAAAAACCTCGAAGATTTCTCCACCTACAAATAAAACTGGACATAAAAATTAAGACGAAATAAAAAAAGGGCGACTTGGAAGGTGATTTGCACAGATATTTGGTCCGGTGATAAAAACCGGTTACCAAATAACCGTAGGCGAATCGGATTAATCCAAGACTGTGAACTATTCTATATGAAGTACTTCAACATTATATATCGACTCGTGTGTCCACTATCAAAATTGGGTCATTCCAAATAGAACAACACAATCAGAAGAGACTGATTCGATATATAACGTCAAAACACTTATCAAAAAATTAATATATAAACGAATCAAAAAATAATGCCTTTTTTTCTAATATCTGAAATAGGATAGAAGGGGGGCTGAATAGCCATTAGTGGGGTCCTATCAGTTTGTCCAGGAAGGCTTTATGAATGATATACCTATAAAAATTCTAAGATCACTGTTTAACGGAAGGAAAATTTCAATGGTTCTGCTGTTGATTTATAAAAAAAAAAGGATCAAACAGCCCTGACTTAAACATCGGTAAGACGCCTCCTGAAATGGCGCGGAACCTCTAAAATTGAAAGGTGGAAGCTCACTTGAGAAGCAAGCTTCATCAAAATTATTGACCACTGTAAAATGAATCTCGTAGACTTCTCTTTCGACTCGGAATGCAAAATATGGGACGGAGTCTACTGATGACAAGTGCAGTAAATTAAGATAATAATGCTCCTCGGTCGCTCTCGCCGTTTTATAGTCGATCAAAACGACGCCGAGGGGGTTGACGGTGAGCAATTAGTTAAATAAACTTTAAATTGAATTATTAATATTTCAATAACAAATTTATTATCAAAAATTAGCAAATTTAAAATTATATAGTAAATAAATAAATTTATCAAACGAACTAATGTAGATTTATCGTAAAAATCATTAGAAGTTTACAACAGAAACCTCTGGCAACAATCACATGTTGTAAACTGGATATGTTTATTCTCAGAGAAATTACATAATAATTGTAATTTTTTAATTAAAGATAATTAACAATTTTAACAATAACTATCAGATTCTGTATGTTTTTCTGATTAATTTGATATAAATTTTATTTTTCTAGGACGATTGCAAGCTAAAATATATTGAATTTTTAATGTAAAAATTTGAAAGGTCATCTGAGGTCAAAACTTGACCTTTCGATTAAAGGAGGTCAATGACACTTACGTAAATGAAAGATTAGAGTGTTAAGACCAACTTGAAATATTAACCAAGTCTGACAATCATTGAGCACCTGGTTAATTAGGGGTGGGTGGGAAAACTTTCAAAATGAAAATTCTCAAAATCGAAGGCCTATCTTTGACAGGTAATTCGATATGTTTATAATTATGTAATTATGACTTTGATCGATGTAAAACTTTATCAAAATATAGTTTTATATCTGTAGTATAATTAAGGGAAGTATGAAATTTCAAAACTCTGTCAAAAGAGAGAAAATCGAATGCCGGTTACTTGTATCAGTTTTACTTTTCAATTTGGAAGGTTCTGTGTAAATGTATATATTTATATATATATATATATATATATATATATATATATATATATATATATATATATATATATATATATATCTTCTATACTATATATATATATATATATATATATATATATATATATATATATATATATATATAGATATATATATATCGAATTTTGTAATTGAAATTTTGTAAAATAATAGTTTTTGACATGAATAAGAAGAATCCGTTGAAATTTTTAACAAAAAATGAAATGGGGGGGAGCTCCAGCCCCTAACCCCATTTTAGGGGTTACAGGTAACCCAAGGGTCCCAAACTTGGGACTTTAACTATTTATTATTAAATGAATTAATATTGTGAATTTCAAGGGCGTAGCCCAATTATAAGGGATACTTTACTCTTATGAGCCACTATCATAGTACGGTATTGAAATCTGAAATTTCTCGGTGCAAAATTGCACCGACTCTCAGAGCAAGTTTCTATTAATAAATTTTAATTTTCATATATAAATGATTATTAAGATTATTATTTACAAATTTTTAAAAGGAAATAGTGATGACTAATGCATTCACAATTCCCTTGATCACGATCGCAAATCAACCACTCGCGAATCCAGTCATCAAAACCAAAAGGAAAACTGGCCACAAGTGGCAAATGAAGTAATTTAAAATAAATTACGACATTAAATTCCCCAACCAAAGGAATCCAACAGAAAAAATATAATTTGTTTTCGTAAGTTTTAGTGAAAGAAAATATAGTAAATAAGTATACTCTTTATTCGTCAGCGAACTGTGTCTGAAGGATAGGAATTTTGAATGGGTCGGTTGTGGGTCACACTCAGGCATATGTAATATAACTTAACTCTCACGTCTTGCACCTTCTAGTTTCAAAATATCACCACTAACAGAAGGCAACGACCCTGATTTTATTAAAAGGGGGGTGGTTGTTCCTTTCTTTTTTAAAAATAAAAAGGTGGGTTAATAACCCGAACCACCAACAGTATCAAAGTCAAGGGAACTACGGAAACCCTTCCCCTAAAGAAATCTCCATCCCAGGACAACTGTTTCTCGAAGAATATAACAATTACAAGGTCACTACCTTTAGTTCTGAAAATAAATGTATTTTGAAACGAAAATGCAAGGCACTCGAAATTACATTACACAGTCAGTAAGTCCCGGCACACACACCCTGAAGTAAGAAAACCCCTAATGCCGTACAAAAGGAGCTTAACTACTTTTGAAGAGTCCTGGGGACACTGGTGAGAGGAATACACAGTTCACGTTTGAATTAAAGTATAAGTAAGAAATTTTAAAAGATTATTTTTATTGTTCAATAGTAAGAGAAATTATACGATAAGTTTTTTAATGTTGTCTAAATGGCTAATAAGGTTGTCGTCGAAGCTTATTTCGAATCGAATATAGCTTTGATCCGACGGGAAGCCAGGATGTTAGCCTGGCGGCGGTTCCTAGGGGGAGAACTTGATGTTGTGGGTGATTCTTCTTCTGTAGAAGAATCATAAATGTTACTATGAATTTCCAAAGGGTAAAGATGAATGACTGCGCGAGTAATTTCACCTGTTCTCGTACTCAAGGAAACCGATCGTACATAGCCATCAGGGGAAGTATGTAAAACTTTTACAATTCCCAATTTCCATTTTAAACGAGGACCGTCATCTTCCACCAAGACGACGTCTCCGACAGTTACATTTGGGCGATCAGATTTATTGTATAAGATTGCCTTAAATTTAATAAATAATCCTTTTCCCATTTAATTTTAAATTTATTTACAAGGGAGAGGATGTATTTGTAGCGTTTACCAATTTTTATAGGATCTAAATATGTGGGATCCATTTCAATAAGTTCCTCTGGAACTGGGAGCGAATTTAATTTATGCCCTGTTAATAAATGGGAAGGGGTGAGTGGTTCCTCACTATGGAGGTCATCCCCTACAAAGGTGAGAGGACGGCAATTTAAAACCGCCTCTACTTCAATTATAATTGTATAAAATTCATCATAAGTGATGAGGGCATTAGTAAGGGTACGTTTCAAATGGAGTTTGGTTAATCCAATTAGACGCTCAAAAAATCCTCCGTAGTGGCTGCTACGAGCAGGATTGAACCTCCATGTAATGGAGTATTGATTAAAAAATTGTTTTACTGATGGTAAACTATGTAACTGTTTTAAATAATCAGATGATGCATGGAAGTAGGTGGCGTTATCTGAGTAAACAACAGAAGGGACACCACGTCTACCCATGAAGCGGCGGAATGATCTCAAAAAAGATTCTGTGCTATTGTCTAAAACGAGCTCGAGATGGACTGCTCGAGTCGTTGCACAGGTAAATAATACAATATAACATTTGGTGGTGGCTGTTTTTGAAGTTTTAATTATAAAATGACCTGTCAGGTCAACTCCCAAAATAGTAAATGGCTTAGTGTTAATAACTCTTACTTTAGGCAAAGCAGCCAGAGGGGCAGACCTAAAGTGAAGAGCTTGCAAACGTTTACACAAAATACATGGTCTCGTGACCTTTTTAATATTAGTTCTCATATGGGAAAAATAATACTTTCTGCGTATTATTAAAAGGAGCTCAGAGGTTCCTAAATGATGAAAGGACATATGGGTGTCCCATATGATGAGTTTTATCAAATGATGGTTGTTTGGGAGTAAATAAGGGAATTTGGTGTCATAAGGTAGGAAAGAATTTCCTAACCTTCTATCACACCTGAGTATACCATTTACTAATATTATATTAAGTTGTTTACACAACTGTGTAAGGGGTTTTTTATTTTTTAAACAATCTATTTCAGACTGAAAATGCAAACTTTGCATATATTTGATCCAATATGACTCAGAAATTTGTTTCTCCTCAATGGAGAGTTGATGGGAGAATTCAGGTTTTGTAATCGATTTGTTCAAGGGGATTTATTTACAGAGTTTTTCAAATTTTTTATGAACCTGAATACTAAAGCTGTTATTTTTACAATTTTATTATAAGATGAATAATTCTCACTGTTCAGTATACTTTCAACAGGAGTAACTGTCACAGCTGAGATTATTAAGTCTTCTTCTTTATTTTGTGAAGAAGAAGGATGTTCCCTCCAGACTGGCCAGTCTGAGGGATTTAAGAGCCAAGTTGGACCTGATGTCCATAAATCAGAAGATAAATATTTACAATCTGACCCGCGAGCAAGGTCAGCAGGGTTGTCCTGTGTAGGGACATATTTCCACTCTATAGAGGGAACATTTTTTCTAATCTCGTCCACCCTGTTCTGGTTAAAGGTGGGGAGTTGTTTTTGTGAAAAAATCCACTGCAAGGTGACTTGACTATCACACCAAGCATATATTTTTTCAAAGTTTAATATGTTTTCAAATGTCTCTATAATAAATTTTAACATGCGAGATGATAGTAGAGCTCCCATAAGTTCTAATCGGGGGATGGAAAGCTCTTTAATGGGGGATACTTTTACTTTTGATAATAATATTTTTGATATGGGTGTCGAGTCTGCACAAGAGACAACATACACCACTGTACCGTATGCAGAGCCAGATGCATCGGAAAAAGCGTGGAGTTCCACATTAATTGAATATATAAGTTGCCTGGGCAACTTTAAGTTTAAACATTGTTCAAATTGAACCACAAGTGATCTCCATTCTTTTTGAAGATCATTGGGGATCTTGTGGTCCCAGTCAAGTTTTAATTTCCAAATTTTTTGTAGAAGCATTTTGCCTCTTATAACTACAGGTGACAAAACACCAAGAGGATCAAATGCAGATGCAACATTATGTAGTATTTTACGTTTGGTATTGGCTTCTGGGTCGAAGCTACGAGTGGGGTAAGACATGGTATCGGAGGAAGTATCCCATTCCATACCTAAAATTTTTAAACAAGGTTCTTCTATGCCCAATTCTTTCTCTTGAAACATAGAAGCAGCGAGAGATGAGTTGGAAGCCCACTCTCTTAAATTTAAACCAGCCTCTGCAAATAAAGACCTGGTTTCTAAAAAATATTGTTTTATTTCCTCCTCGGTGTCAAATGTACCGAAAAGGTTATCTACATAAATTTGTTCTAATATGGCATCCTTGTATGCCGTTTGGGATTTATTTACATGGTGGTGGAGGCATGCTGCCAATAAAAATGGACTACAAGTTGCTCCAAATAGTACTGATTTGAACCTATATGTCACTATAGGTGATTGGGGGTCTGAGGGGTCTCTGACCCATAGGAAACGAGTTGAATCTCGATCCTTTTCTGCTAAGCGAATCCCTAAGAAAGCCTTTTCAATATCTGATGAAGTTGCGTACTTTTTTATTCTAAATTTTAATAATAATTTTCCCAGATCTGTTATCAGAGATGGACCACTGTGTAAACAGAAATTTAAACTGGGGTTATTGGATGAGCAGTCATAGACTAAACGAAGTTTAGTTGTAGAGGAATTTTTGCGCACCCCATGATGGGGGTAGTGTAACTTGGCTTCAGGATGGAGGGGGTGGAAGGTTTTACTTCCTCGATGAAGTCAAGGGACAGCTGTTCCTTTATCACATCATTATATGAGTTTAACAATTCGGGTTCAGTCCTGAGCCGTTTCAGTACACTATAAAGTCGACGTTTCGACAAAGAATAATTATCAGGTAAGTTGGGATGGTTTGCACGCCATGGCAATGACACCACATATTTCCCATTTATAAAGCGCAAATTTTCTTTAAATGATTCAAGGGTAGTTTTTTCAGCTAGAGTAAACTGCTCATCAGGTAATATTCCAATATGGGAGAGAGACCATAAACGATCAAGGTCGTCTATGGAGTTTTTGTTATACTCCTCCTCTGTGATCACAGAAGGAGGGGGGAGGGGGTCCTCAGCTGAGGAAATATTTATATTTTCTATATTTTTTATTGAAGCAGAATCAGTACTAGAAGCTTCAGCTGAAGCAGATAAAATATTTTGATCAATATTTTTAATGGTGTGAGAGTTCTCACAAGTCTCAGAGACAAAATTCATATTTTTTGTACTTTTCGAGGGGGAAATAATAATTTTTTCAGAAAGGTGATGTTCATCACCAACCTCAGTTGAGGTAAAATTCATATTTTTTGTACTTTTAATGGGGGAATCAATTTCACAAGCCTCGTCCGAGGCAGACAAAACCTTAAACCTATTTACTAAATCTAAATATTCCTCTTGGGAAAAATATGAAAGTTGATGCGCATTATTTACAACTTCCCCTCCCTCGGCATCTTCGAAGGGAGGTGAAGGATTTAATTCTAAAGAGTCCTCTGCCTCAGTTATAGAGAGGGGAGGATTTTCACTTACAGCTAATGGTTCTTCCTCCTCAATTATAGGGAGAAAGGAAGAATGATCAATATTTTTATGATTAGAATGGCTAAAACTAATTATAGGATCGAAAAATTGGACTTCGGCCCTAAAAGAAGATACAATAGTGACTTGAGAATCTGTGCCACCAGAAGTAAAAGGTAATTTGCCCCAAATAATATTACCTACATTTGTTTTTAACAAATTTACATTATTTATTTTCTCATATGATTGGAGAAAATGGGGGAGGTTGTCGGATCCAAGAAGTAACCCAATATCCGTAATGATATCTGATGTTGGATAAGGATTGGCAAGGGGGATACGATATTGTCTGAGCATTTGTGTGGTCTTCACAAGCCCAGGTATTTTAAGATCGTTGGGAAGGCGATCTACTATAACAGCAGATATGGGGATCACCCCTTCCTTGGTACTGATGTTTAAGGTGACCACATCATGTACTGAAGGAGTGCCCTTTTTGTTAATTCCGTTTATGGAGATGTTAACAGTGGAATGGGGAATGCAGTTTAATATTTTAGCCACTGATCTCGATATCAGCGAGACCTGGCTCCCTTGATCGAAAATACTTCGAACAAGGATGGGTTTGTCTCCTTTATTTATTTTTAAATCCGCTATGGGAAGAGCTACACCGTGGCTCTGAGCCAACAGGGTGGAGGTGAGGTGGTTTGAAGCGGATTGGGGTATAGTTGTAACATATTCTGGTTTTTTATATTGGGGACAAAGAGCAGTATGATGCTCAGGAGACTGACAAGTGTAACATTTTTTGTTGTTTTGACAATCAGGTGTAGGGTGACTGCTACTCAAACACCTTCGGCACCAATGATGATTTTGGACAATTTGGTTTCGAAGTTCAAGAGTGTTTATAAGACTACAATTGGCGGTGTAATGACTGCTGTTACAGAAACGACATTTTATAGGGTTATTTTGACCATTATTATTATAAAAGGTGAGGTTATGATTATTATTTGAAGGGCGATGTTGATAATTATTTTGATTGTTATTATAATATGGGGTTCTATTTTGATGGTTAGGGGGATTATTATTGTTAAACCTATTAAAGTTGTTATTAAAGTTAGGTTTATTTTGGTTAGGTTGGTAGTTTTGTTTATTATTGGATTTTTGAGGTGGTGAATTTATATAAGTACAGTTGATTGTTTGGGTTTGGCCTCTTTTCCCTTCCATTTATTATTGGAAGGTAAAGTATGCTCAAATTTTTAGGGGTATTTTTATCCTTGGATAAAGTTTGCCCCAATGCCTCTAATACAGTGAGGGCTTGGTTTAACATTTCAAAAAGAAATTTGAGGGTCCAACTTTCACCAGCCTTTTCCCAGACAACATTTTCTTTGATTTGTGAGGGCAATTTTTTGCTAATAAAACACCCAATATTGTAGAACCGGTGGTGTCATCGACTATTAAACCCTTATTTTTTAAAGATTCTATATAGCATTTTATGTCAGCTTTATACTGATAGAGGTCTGCGCATTCACTACTTTGGTGGGGGTTTATTGTTGCTTTAGTTCTATTTTTTTTATATTAAGAAATTTCTGACCTTTTGCCGCGGGGTTCGCAAATCCTTTTTTTTTTAAGAAGACTTGAAATAACTTTTATAATTATTACGTGATCGGCATGCCGGAAGTAACCAATCTGTTTCTTTGGGCCTTGTGAAATTATGAAAGGCAGCCAATATAAATAAAGTTTACTAAGGCAGTAGTAATTCTGCTCCGAAATAGTTTTCAAATGATTTCAATTGAAAGAGGCAATATTCTAAGAATAATTGCCACTAAGGTGTATTTTTTAATAGGGCGTTAAATGCTTCCGGCTCTCTAGGGGTAGCCGGGGCAATCGGTGATGTAGGAAGCGAAGCTGGTCGCGAAGGTGGTTTAGTAAGTTCTTTAATTTTATATTTAAATGGCGCTGATGGAATCTAAAATAGAGGTATGCCTTTCGTACGTTCCGTCGGCATCGATCAAAAGATTTTCCTCGTCAAGGAAATTTGCGATGTTATCATCAACTTCTGTTAGTTTAGTATCTAAATCCTCTAAATTTTTTATAAGGGATTCCAATTTGGGAATATCGGGTTCGGAATTCAATAATGGGTGTAGTTCGTACTGCCCTTGTGAATGATAGACGTAATTTTGCAGCGATTTTTAAATGCATCGTATAGTTTAATGTCACTATCTGATAAATCAGACATGGGGGAAGCATTTTTAATCAAAAATTTTAAATTATATAACAGAGAAAAATGTTCTTAATAGAAATATTAAATATTTAATTTAATAAGATTAAATGTGATTTATAATACAGTAATATATTAGATTGTAAGTAAAAATATTGTAACAGTACAAGTATTAGTCACAATAATAATGTGTTTGAAGGAAACAAAAAACTATAATGATTAAATGTGTTTTTAATGTTTACAAGCCAATAATTGAACCGATGAACCAGATCTAAATGTTTACAGGTATAACAGCGGCTGAAAATATTGTAAGTAAAAAAATTTATACATAAAGTGTTTGTACCTAAAAAAAGTAAACTATAATAAGTTAATTTTATAATGAAATATATATATAATATATATTATATAATATATATATATATATATATAATTATATATATATATTATATATATATTTATATATTATATATATATAGTAATATTTATATTATATATATATATATATATATATATAATAATATTTATATATATATATATATATATTATATATATTATAGTATTATATATATGATATAATATATAATATATATATTATATATCTATATATATAATAGTATTACCGTAATAAAAAGTAAAATGTGAATAGCCCTATTGCTAGGTATACCTGAGAAGTATATAATATATATATATAAATATGATATAATAATTAAATATTGGTCTAATAAAAAAAAATAATTGACTAACATCAGTGAATCGGTAAAATTTAATATATATAATATTTTATTATATTTATACTATATAATATTATTATTATATATTATATATATATATATATATATTATATATCTATAATACTATATATATATATAATTATATATAATATACTATATTATAATATATATATATTATATATATTATATTATATATATTATATATAAATATATATATATAATATTATATATATATTATATATATATATTATATTATTATGCACTATATATTCTAAAAATGATTTATTTTTCTTAATTTTTTTTATGCTATATTGATTACAAAAAATATTTAATATTGAAAATAATTGTGTTTATATTAAACAACAAGTTTTTATATACATGATGAGACTTAAAATTATTTAAAAACGTATGTTCTTCTCATACACGAGATATAGAAATACACTAAAAATATAATATTTTTACTAATGTAAAAATACAATAAAAGAAATGAAAGTTCACTTCTAATTTGAATGAAGGAGTTTTATTATTTATAATATATATATAAATTTTGTGGTTAAATATTAAAAATTTTTATTTAAATTATTATTTATAGAAAATAACTGTAGTTGTTATTTTATTTTGATTTTTAAATATTTTTAGTTTTTTAAACGTGAATAAATAAATTCACCTGATAGCAGATCTGGGAAAATTATTATTGAAATTCCCGAGAATTTTAATAAGTATTTTGATTGAATGCCCTCTATGGAGCAAATAAATTTGGGTGTGAAAAACTGGAGACTTTTTCTTTAATTTGTGAAGGCAATTTTTGGGCCAGATAAAATACCAAGATAGTAGAGCTAGTATAGTCATTGACGTCATGCCTTGCCTTTAAAGACTCGACTAGCAAATGTACCTCGGCTTTAAAGCCATAAGATCAGAGTATTCAAATACTTTAGTAGGGGTTATGTAGTTAATTTTATATTAAGATCCTTGACCTTTGCGGGCTATCGAAATACTTTTAAAGGAGAATGAATAACTTTATTAATTATCACCGGTGTATGGCATAGCCAGATACATTCTGTTTTGCTGTGATTGAAGGCAGTCCGAATAAATAAATAAGTTTTATCTTAAGGTCAGAAGTAGTTCTGACTCACGACATAGTTTTCATATTCAATGAAAGAGCATATGTCTATCTAAAATATTGCACTAAGTAGTAGTTTTTTAATACGGGCGTTTAAATGCTGATCGGCTCTCTAGGGTAGCCGGGAATCGGTGATGTTAGGATGGAAGGAGCTGGTCCCGGAAAGCGTGTTTACGATAAGTTTTTAATTTTATTAATTTATGAGCTGATGGAATCTAAAGTGAGGTATCATCCTTTCGTGACGATTCCGTGGATCGATCAAAGATTTCCTCGGTCAAGCGAAATTTAGCGATAGTATTATGCATCAACGTTCTGTTGTATTAGTATCTCTAAATCCTCGTAAAGTTTTTTATAATTGGATTCCAATATTGGGATATCAGGGTTCGAATTCAGTAATATGGGTTTAGGTATATATACTGCCCTTGTGGTAATCATGAATAAAGTTTTTTTGCGCAGATTTTTTAATGCATTCCGTATAATCTAATGTCACTATCATGCAAATCAGACATGGGGGAAGCCATTTTTAAGTCAAATTTTATATATAAACAGGAGAAAAATGGAGTCTATGAGACAGCTCAAAATATTAAAATATTTAATTTATCAGATTAAATGTGATTATTATAATACAAGTACAATATAATTGTACAAGTAAAAATATTGTACCAGTACAAGTACTTAGTACAAAAATAATGTGTCTTGAAAACAGAAAAAACTATAAGATTAAATACATTTTATAATGTTCAACAATTTAGTAGATATAAATCGGATCAAATGTACCGGTATAAAGCGCTGGAAATATTGTATAAAAAAATTATACTAAAAGTGTCTTGTGACACTAAAATATTCAAATTATAACTAAGTTATTTTATATGAAATATATATATATAATATATATATATATTATTTATATATATATATATATATATATACTATAATATATAATATATATATATAATATATATATATTATATATTATATATTATATATATATACTATTATAATATGATATATATATATTATAGATTAATATATTATATATATATTATATCTATATATATATTATACCGGATAACCGGTAAAATGTGAATACCTATAAGAGGATATCATGAGATATATGTATTATATAAATATATATAAATATATAAATATTGTTTAAAAAAAAAAATTGAACCCATTATGTATTAATGGTAAAGTTTATATATATATTATTAATAATATATATATATATATATATATATATATATATTATATATATATATATATATTATATATTTTATATATATATTATATATATATACTATATTATTATATATAATATATATAATAATATTTATATATAATTTAATGAAATATTAATGTTATACAAAAATATTTAAATATAAGTAAGTGTTTATATTACACAAACAAGTTTTATATAATAATGAGACTTAAAATTATTTAAAAACGTATGTTCTTCTACATACAACAAGAGATATAAAATACACAAAAAAAAAAAATATTTTTACTAATGTAAAAATACAATGAAAAGAAATGAAGTTCACTTCTAATTGAATGAAGGAGTTTTATTATTTATATATTAATTATAACTAATATTTATTAAATATAAATTTTTATTTTTAAAATATTTTTAAAGAATAACTGTAGTTGTTATTTTATTTTGATTTTAGAAATTTTTTAAAGTTTTTAACGGAAAATAAAAATTCCCCTAAATTGGGGGAAAATTATTTTGAAATTCCCCGAGAATTTTAATAAGTATTTTGATTGAATGCCCTCTATGGAGCAAATAAATTTGGGTGTGAAAAACTGGAGACTATGTCTCTCATAATTTCCCACACACAAAAAAAAATAATAGGCCCCTATAGAGGGGAAAATATATATAGGGGAAAAAATATTAAGTGACACGAGGTCAAACAATGAAAAATATATATAAACTATTATTAAAAATAGTTTAAAAAAGGAATGGCAAATGATTTTATATAAAAAAAAAAATTTTAATAAAATTTCGTCTGCCACCAGATAAGTACAAAGCCGCCAAAGCGGAGTTTGAACATATGCTCGAGCTTGGCATCATCCGCCCTTCGAAGAGTTCTTGGTCTTCGACTCTTTATTTAGTACAAAAACCATCAGGTGATTGGAGGCCATGTGGGGATTATAGAGCGTTCAATGCTGATACAATACCAGACAGGTACCCAGTACCGCACATTCAGTCGTTTACTTCCCACCTAGCTCTGACGCGTGTACCACTTTCGCTCGATACAGTTTGGAAGCAGGCATTGTATATTAGTGAAATATAATTTGTATATTATATTATATATATAATATATATATATATATATTATATTATAATTATTATATATTATATATTAATCTATATAATATATATACTCGGTGGACTCGTGTGGACCAATGTAATTAAATATAATATATACTACAAACGAATGAAGAATAATTATTGAATCTATAATTTACTGCCTATATAAAACCGCATGCCCATAAAAAGAACCGAGTTTTTTATTTATGATGATTTTGGGGGCGAAAAAGTTTTGTCGTGCCACCAATTATTGAAATTTACTTTTTTATATATGTTTTAATTGAAAGTTTACTGAGTTTATTTTTATATGGAAGTGATTAAATGTTTGAAATATAAAAATTTATTGCGTAAGTTATTTCTTGAATTCACATGTTATCCTAATATATCTAATTATCTATAGTAAGTTTTTGTGATAAATTTATATTACTATAGTAAACAAAGATGAAAAAAACTCTGTTCAAATTTTTGAAGATAATGACAATAAATAAAACAATTTGTTGTGATAGACGGTAAAATATAGCACACTACTAAGACTTATAATTTGTACTATGAAGCAATATAATATAATTAATAATAATAATAATAATAATAATAAATAAATAGATAGATAATAATAATAATAATAATAATATAATTAATGTATAATAAATAATATAATAATAATAATACTAAATATAATAATAATATACATAATATAATAATAATAATAATAGATAATATAATTAATATAATAATAATAATAATAATAATAAATATATAATAATATTGGAAAGCAATACTGACTACATAATAAATAATAAGTAATAATAATAATAATATAATTAATATATAATAATTATATAATAATAATAATATAATGATAATATAATAATAATATAATAAATTAATATATAGAATAATAGTATAATAATAATAATAATTATTATAATGTAATAATTTACAGAAACCATAATTTATTATTTGTAAGGAATGTAATCTCTAGAATGCAGAAGATTCTAGAAGTAAGAAAATTCAATGTAAATTTTTACTTTGTCTAATGATTTTCTGCGTTTCTGTTCAGAAAACAAGGAATACAGATAGGAATCTAATAAGCAAATGTTTCGTTTTGGAACAAATTATTCACGTACAAGAAGTGGTGAAGCTTGTGGAGGAATTTTCGCTAATATTTGCTCTAAGCACTAATTGGGATACTAGATTACAACCACTAGTTACAAGTTTAACATGCACTCAAACGCACGTCGGAAAGGTACACAAATTTGAAACTCACTAACTTATGACCAATTAATTTTAATACTTCGCGATAAAATGCTATGGAGTATAAATATAATATATATATATATTACTATAATATTATAATATATATTATATATATATATATATTAATATAATATATATAATAATATATAATATTATATATATATATATAATATATACTTATATATATATATATATATATAATATATATATATCTAAACCATCGATTGTCTTCTTTTGAAATCATAAAAAATATAATTTAGGTCTATAAATATTGAGTTTTCCCTCCAAGGAGGTAATGCAAATTCGAAATTGTAATTTCGGTTCACATTCACGAATATTTTTCCGAACATTCGTCACTCCGATCCTCAATTTTTTATTGTTACTGATAAATATTTATGGAAATATATTATATATATTATTGATATTATATATATATATATATATTATATAATATAATATATATATATATTTATATATATATATATAATATCTATATATATTTATTATATTATATATATATATATATAGTAATGTATATATATTATATAATTATAGTTTTATATAATATATATAATTCTATTTTATAGATTATTATAATAGTTCTACAGTACTATATATACTATATATATATACATTATATAATATATATATATAACTATATATATAATATAATATATTATATATACTAGCATAAATTTGGGAACCTTTGAAACATTTATTATTTTAATTCTGTATATAAGATTAGAGCTTTATAAATAAAAAATTATCAAATAAATTATAAATAGTAATTTTGACGTGGGGGATAATCAATTTAGAGTAAAATTTTTATTGCGATTTTTGACTCGAGTTTCGGTGCTGACTAATAACTAAAACGAATTGTTAATTATTTCTAAAGATAATTTTTAATGGTTTTAATATTAATCATTGTTACAACAAATATATATGTAAGGATGATTCAATTCATATAAATTTCATTTATTGCATTTTTACCTAACATTTTTGAAATTAAATTTTACTCTTTCATTTGTATTTTTTATTACTTTTTTTCATTTTATTTTTTCTACATTATTTTTTCTTCCGGAATTTTGAATTAATACTATTGTAATTTGACCTTTTGTGTCTAAAATGACTCAAAATCTTTTTTTTTTTTTCCAATTTCCCTTTTAGCGTTTTGCTTATTTTTCTTGAGTAAGCGGTTTATTGTTTGTAAGTGTTTAAAAATAAACAAAAATCAGTGTGAAATGCGTTGGGTCAATGTGTGTGATATTATATCTTTTAGCTTCACCGAAAGAGAGAGGAGAGGAGAAATAAAAGAATAGACAAAAACGCTCGAAGATTAATCCATCCTAATATATAAAAACTGGACTTAAAGTTAGACAAAGTAAAAGGGCGGACTTGAAGAGGAAATACACAGAAAAAATCTCTATGAAGGAGAAAAGAAATTTGCGTATAAAACCACCGTAGTCGAATCGGATTATTCAATACTTTGCGAACTATTCTATAAGAAGCACATCAACATTATATATGAACTCGGTGGTGTCATATCAAACTTGAGTTTTCTACTGAACAACTCAATCAGAAAGAGAACTGATTGATATATAACGTTCAAGCATTATCAAAATCTAATGGTATATAGATCCAATAGGACGCCATTTATTGCTAATATCTGAATAGGAGAGAAGGGTGACACGAAGTCATTAATGGGGGTTCCTAAGTTGTCCAGAAAAGGCATAATGAATAAATGACTTACCCTCATCAATTTCCTCGATCACTATTTAACGGGAATGAAAGGTTTTCATAGTTTATCAGTCAGCAAACAATAACAAAAAATTGCTGACTCGCTACTTCAGTTGGCAATTCGCCTCCAAATGCGATTATGCCTCTAAAAATGAGGGGAAGCTCAGTTTGAGAATAAAAGCTCATAAATATTAAACTACCGGATCAGCATAAATGATCTTGAAGAATTTTCTTATGACTCGGAATACAAATTATAAGAGGACAGAGTCTACTGTTGAGTGCAGTAATTAAGATATGAGCTCACTCAGCACGTTTGTCGATTTATAGCAATAGAGAACGATAGGAATGAGGTTGACTGGTGAGTGTTAGTTAAAAACATCAAATGAATTTTGAGGTTTTAATAATAAATTACTATAAACAGATAGCAAATTTAAACTATAAAAATAATTAAAATAAATTTATATGACTAATCAATATGGATTTATTATAAAAATCATCGAAAGTTCATGATGGCAGTCTTTGGCAACTTTTCACGTGTTTGATACAGGATACTTTTCTTCCCATAGAAATTACATAATAATTGTAATTTTTTAATTAAAGATGATTATCAATTTTAAAAATAA
>JABUQX010042665.1:2500-18499 GCA_015478945.1 Trachelipus rathkii
TGTCGCTATAGACACAGTCAGGCACTCCGAAACGATTAACAAATCGTTGAAACGATTGTATAAATGATTTAGATGACATGTCATCTATAAGGTCTAAATAGACCGCACGAATATTAAGACAGGTGTAAATGAGTATGAACATTTTTTGGGCTGAGCCAGAGCCTTTGACTTTGACCCACCAATGTTTGGTGTAGTCAACACCTACATGCTTAAAAGGCCTGAATAATTCCACCTGGTCTTTCGAATAATTGGTGAAGCGTGGGTACCGAAAAGCAAAATTATTGAACTTTTTGCAGATTATGCATTCCTGCAAAACATTTTTGATGGAGGTACGCGCTGAAGTCACCCAGAAGCCTTGGAGCCGAATATTTGTAAGAGTGGCTTGTATGCCCAGATGTTTACACTTATGGTGAGCATCCCTTATGATTAACTTGGAGAGGTGGTGACTTTTTGACAGCAAGATGGGATTAATTACGTCATAATTGTAATAATTGCATCTTGACAAACGACCCTTGCTCCTGATGAGATGATTTTCATCCAAGAACAAGTTCAGATTATTTACCAAGTCCGGAACTTGGCCTGTGAAAGAAGGATTATTTTTAATCTCTTCTAAAAATTGAAGTTCTTTCGAGAATGATTCTTTCTGCATTGTCTGCAGACAATACAGACGTGCTTTTAAATCATGATTAATTGTCACACCTCTTGACAAGGCTCCAAACTGGAATAATAAAGCTACTACTCGATATAGCTTGTGCAAGTTTGAATATTTGGACAAATCCACTACAGGAGGTTCATTGCCACCTTGAACAACAGCAAAAACTGGAGATGCTATTTCCAGTTCAGCTGATGGCCAGTAAACACTATTTAAAGAGAGCCATTTTGGCCCTTTAGTCCAGAAGGACATGTTCTTTTGAAATTCCTTGAAGGAAATACCTCTGGTCAGAAGGTCAGCTGGATTATCTTCTGTTCTGACGTATAGAAATTTAGGACTTAACGAATATTCCTCTTGAAGCGAAGAGCTCATGGCGCGAATATCTTGCACACGATTCCTCACGAATATTTGCTTAACTTTCGAGATCCTATTTTGGATCCAATGAAGAGTTATCTGCGAGTCGGAGAATATGTTCAATTCCT
Source organism: Trachelipus rathkii (assembly GCA_015478945.1). NCBI lineage: Eukaryota > Metazoa > Arthropoda > Malacostraca > Isopoda > Trachelipodidae > Trachelipus > Trachelipus rathkii. The sequence goes on from JABUQX010042665.1 coordinate 3,635, forward strand.
TGAACTTGACACCCGACAGTCCACTTAACATTTGTGGTAAGCACTTTAATGCTAAAAACACAGACAATAACTCCAAACAGGGAAGCGTTCTTCCTTTTGCAGGAGCGATTTTTCCCTTTGACCAAAGAAGATTTGGACCCTCTGCCGCAGACGAAACATACACTACGAAGCCATAAGCAACAGTGCTTGCATCGCAGAATATATGAATACTTAAATCAGAGTCACTTGACTCAAATGAAGATCTCTTAAAAGAGACCTCCTTCAGAGAGTTAAGGTCCTTGCTCAACTTCTCCCATGAATTTTTGATTTCGGGAGCGATTATATCGTCCCACCCCATGTCCACTTCCCAAGTTTTCTTCATAAGAAGACGGCCTCGAACGGTGACGGGGAGGTAAAGGCATAAGGGATCGAATACTTTTGAGATCTCCGACAGGAGCTGTCTCTTGGTAGAGACAATATTTAATGAAAAGTCACTAAGACTCAGACTATCTTGAACGGTATTATATAAATACCCTAAAACTCTTTCTTCATCACTTTGATGAGTTGCAAGTTTACCCTCCTCCTTGAATATTTCTTTGAGATCTGGACAATTTGAGTTCCAGGAGCACAAGTTGAAGCCCCCCTCACTCATACGTGAGGTGGCCTTTTGAAAAATATCTTGAAGTTCGTATACAGACGAAGAAGTGTACAAAAAATTATCAACGTACAGATTATTTTGAAGAAGAGAGGTACAGAGATCAGGAGGGTATTTTTTGGCGTGATGTTGTATAACAGCCCCTAGAACATAGGGGCTGACAGCCAACCCGAAGATGATGGTGGCATAACGGTAAGTGAGTAACTCGCCATCAGCCTCCCAGAAAAAACAGAAGCGATTTCTGTCCTCTTCTAATTTTAATTTGATCTGGAGGAAGGCTTTCGAAATATCCGCCAGAACGATGAATTTGTTCGTTCTGAAAGATAGTAACAACTTAAATAGGGAAGCTATTAAATCTACCCCTGGATACGATGCCTGATTAAGTGAAGGACTACAACCTATCTTCAGGCTGCAGTTAAAGACGGGACGAATTTTTGTCGTCACTTGAAGGGCCTGTTTTATTATAGGTCTGTGGGGTATCCAAATAAATTTATGATAATCTTTCGGATGCACCTCCACAGCCTCCACAATACCTTCTTTTAGGTATTCCTTGAATATTTCCCCATACTTGTTAAGCAAGCCTTGAGCAGTCAATTTCTTTTTGACTCGTTGCATCGTAGCAAGAGCAACGTGATGATTTGATGGAACCTGCTCAAGAATTTCTTGAAACCACGGAAGTTCCACGTGGTACCTTCCGTCTCGGAACTCTATCCCTTCGTGGAATCTTTTAATGAATATTTCGTCAATGGAACCCTGGTCCCGCTCCTCATTGATACCCAGAGACTCTAATTTATAGAGATTCTCCAGGCCCAAGTCCAAATCAGACTCAGTGTGGGTATGTAAGAGCGGGTCGAAGTACGAAGGTACCGGTTCCACTACAAGATTAATTACATGTTCCGGGACGTTCCTGACAGATCTTTGAATATTTGACGGTATGGGGAGCTCGGAATTCTGTCATGATTTTTTGACAGCTTTCGGCGAAGAATTCTTCCCAAAGATTTTTTCATTTTGGGAAGGTGACAAAAAAGATGTTACAGGCCCGAAAGGCACGTACCCATGACAAGTTTCTAGGGCACTGCCCCGAATGCATTTTACGGTTTTAAAATGCTTTAATAAATGAAGAGCATCGATGCCCAGCAGCCCATGAATATTTGAAACCCGGTCAACATGATTATTTTGATAGTGACTATCTGCCACTTTGAAACCATTTTGTGTAATATTTTTCATAGCCTCCGTCAGGCCTTTTACATAAAAGCCGATATCCAATTCAGAATCGATGTTTACAGGTAAGCTAGAATATTTCCCACAACAAATGCCCATCTCTAAATTTAAAGACCGCAAGGATCTTAATTCCTCTCCCAAAAATGTTTTAATGGAGCTCTGATGACTAGGAAGACTATTTTCATTGACTCCCAATTTTTTAAGAATGCTCCTATGAAAATACGTGGACTGACTACCGAAATCGAGAAGCACGCGTACAGGGACTATTTTATTGCCCTTCTTGATGTTAAGGGAGAGAGTGGGCAGAATATTTTGACCCACGGATGAGGCTGTACCTGTATTTATACAGATATGATTAGAAGAGCCGCTGGCTTGACCATTTGCCTCATTCGCGACTGATGTTGACGGACGACTATCTTCCGAAAAGCCACCGGACACGTTTTTACTATTTTGAAAGCATAGAGCCGTTATGTGTGATTTTTGTCCACATTTGCCGCATGGGTAACTAAGTCCATACCTCTTGGCAGGACACTTATTAGCGAAATGCTTGCTGCTTGAGCAGCTGAAGCACATGCGCAGCTCTTTACAGCGATCTCTCCTGCTTTCAGGAGAAGAATATACTTCACAAGAAATCATGCGATGATTTCTGTTGCAAAATTTACATTTCGAAATAAATGATTTAGAAGAATTTTTAAATCTCCCACTCTTTTGACTGCGTTCTGTTTCATCTTCTGACGATGATGAAGATTTCAAATTATCCTCTTTAGAGGAAGCGTTAAAAGCTGACGATTTAGCCGATTTATGCTCAAATGGAGCACGATTACGCTCAAATCCCTTTTTAGGGGCAGATTTATTTTTTCCCCTCCCCTTCTCCATAGACTTGATTATTTTACCGTAATGCTCCAAGATTATATTAACGGAAGGATATTCATCCTGTGTGATTAATTTGAGCTCACGAAGAAAGCCAGTTGGAAGTTTGTCCACGATTATATGACTCATGAGCTTACAGCCCGCCGAAGGCTCTTCAAAGAAATTGAGTCCAAACTCCTTGAGCTCATGAATATATGCTCTCACTTCAGACAGGAATATACGAATATGTTCAGGATTATTCTCTAAAATAGGCGCAGAATCGATTTTATGAAACAGAGAATCAATAATATATGATTCGTCTAAGTAAAGGTTCTTTAATATTTCGAAAGCGACTTCCAAATTGGAGTCGACATTAGTTAAATGCTCAATATCTTTGAGCGCATTACCTGATAACAATGACTTTAAATACTGCAATTTTGCAGCGCTAGAAATATCTTTTCTGGCCCCATAAACATTTTGAAAGGACAGAATAAACGAGCGGAAAGAATGCCGGTCCCCCTCACCCCTGAACTCTTGACACTTTATTGCAGGAATTTTTACTTCCTGTTTTGATGCATGAATATTTTTGATTATATTCTGCATCTCTTGACGTGATATTCCGTCTTCAAGAGAGGCCTCTGAAGCTGCAGGAGGCGCAGACGGAGAAGAAGATGGAGAACTAAAACGCGGTGTCATACGCCAGATTAATTTTTCATTCTGGGTATGATACTGTACCGCTTCAATTATTTCTTCGTCCAAAATTGACGAGTCATACTGAAGAATGGATGATTTTGTGATGACTTCTTCGATCAGAGCATCAAAGTTTTTAACTTCCTCCAATTTTGATTTAATTTCCTTCAGTTTTGAGGAAACGATGTGATTATCTTCCTGGCTTTCAGTGGCAGAAAGATCGAGAAGATTTTTGAAAAGGAGCGTGATTTTCCTTTTAATCACAGCTCTCAGTCTCTTAATAGGGGACAGTTTTGACTTAACCTCTTTCGTGAGGTCGACTAATTCTTCTGGAGAGAGAGTGTTTTCGTCCTCCCTCCCAAATTCTTCACTGACACTGTTCTCTAACTCAGACACGATTTGTCTGAGTGATTCATCTTCGAAAAGAGACATTTTTGTAAAATGAATATTTGAAAAAAAAAACGCAAAAGCAAAAAATACGCAAAAAAAGGGATTATCATATGGATGACCGGCGTAGGTTGCTTCAGGTGCTTCGGGAAGAACATTGGGTAGTCGTTTTCGATACAGCTATTGACGAGGAGATCGAGCAGTGGTGGTAGTTGGCTGGGTGTTACGGTGGGTTGTGGGGGATAGCCTGTATAAGCGAATATCTCGACTTGCGTTCTAGTGGTGTAGAGTTGGTTGCGCTTTTGATAGGGGGCTAGCCGTGTGTTACGGGTGGCAAAAAAAATGCACTATTCATCTGAGCAAAACGCAACGATATTTACCACCACTAAGATTTAATAGGCAAATGATTTCGAAAAGGACCAATATAAAATACCCAATAACCCAAAATAAATAATTACCGCAAAGATACTAAATTGCCAAATATATATATATTTTTTATAACGCAAAAATATTTAACGCAAAATATTTAATATATTTGAAAGGAGGAAACGTGTCGATTATTGGCGACAATTTGCAAACTCGCATATACAAATCCCTGGCGGTTGGGCCGAAGGAAAAATCACTAACAAAATTTCTTACTCATCCAGTAGAAACCCGGTTGGCATCAGGGCCGACTCAACATGCGAGATCACATGACCTTTATGTATAATATATATATATTTAAAATCTTTAATTTACAGGTCTAATCTGCAGAATATTTTCGAATCGAACGCAGATTATTTCAAAGCGCAAACTTCTGCAGAATATATAATGTGTGTGTTTAAACAAAACTAATCAGTTTTTTACGAAAGACGATTTTTTAATGAGAAATATTTTTCTTTCTCAGAATATTGAAAAAAGCAACTTTGCTTCACACACACACAAAATAGATAAATGAAGTTACGAAAAATTTCCACGTAGGAAATTTATACTTTAAACGCCAGTATTTTACCGACTACGAAATACTAAATTTAAACTTTAAACGCCAGTAGTTTACTGACTACGAAATACTAAATTTTAGCGAGAAAAACAACTTTTAAATTAACAAACTTTTCTCAAGATAATATAATTGTTAGATTATATCATTTTATTGAATAGAGATCAGCATATTACGCTCATCAGAATATTAAAGACCAGCATAATACGCTCATCAGATTATAGAAAGTTCAGATTAAGAACTTGACGAAATTCTAAAAGAATTGAATATTGGCCAGTGCAATAATAATTTTAGATTATGTGCACTGCAAGTTAGAACATTTAAGAGAGTATATTCTTGAAAGCCTTAGGTCTTCACTATAACTAAAATAGTTAGTTAAATAGTGGGATAATACACTAGGTTAATTTTTAAGCTTATTGAGAAAAGTTTGTTTTCCCAAGCTCAAAACGAAGTAGTTGACCCGTTTTAGCTTTCCAGAATGTTAAATTAAAATGCACATAAAGAACGATATTCGATGAAAGGAATATTTGAATATTAAACTTAAATTCAGCACGAAGCTAAAGAGTGAAAATTGTTACCGGCTCGAAGCCTTACAACGAATGATTTTAAAAGAGAACTTATCAGTTCAGAAAATAAAGGCGAATGAAATTTAATTAGAACTTAACAGTTCGAAATCAAAAGGCGAAATGAAAATAGCAATAAGCTAACAAACGAAAGGTGTTTTCAAGCTCAAAGGCTACAGCGAATGAATTCCTCAAAATATCCAAAACCGCTCTCTACTTTGGCATTGCAACGCCTCAGGTTTCCAAGAAATAAACTCTTTTCTGACAACTCTTGATTTTTTTTTTTTTTATAACTATATATATATATATAAATAAAAATATATTTTATTCTTATATTTATTATATATAATATATATAATATATATATATATATATATATATATATATATATATATATATATAATATATAATATTATATACAAAGTACGGAAAAAAGTACCAATAAACTTTGTTGTCGTTAACTGCCAAATTTTGGTTCCAGTGCTCTGCGGACACTTCAAAGGAAGGATGTTTTTTTTAGGTCTTGGTTAAAAATTTATGAAATATTGGTATATATATATATAATATATAATATATAAATATATATATATATATTATATAATATTATATATATATATATATATATATATATATATGTATAGACGTAATTATATAAATATATACGTTTTTTTATTTAATACATTCATTTTATGTCCTTCATAATCTAAGTAAACTTTTCTTCTAAATAAACTTTTCTTAAAAGTCTATAGTTTTTCCTTTCTTTATGTTATGCTTAGACTATATATATATATATATATATAATATATATATATATATATATATATATATATAGTACTATATATATATAGTATATATATATATATGATAGATTATGTATAATATATAATATATAACATAATATAATATACAACAAGAGTAAATAAATATAAGCGATCAATAGCTTAAATTCCCAGTGGATATATATTATATATATATATATATATATATATATATATATATAATATATATATATATATTAAATAATATATATATATATAATAATATATATATATAAATTGTTTACACTCCCTAAAAAAAAATTCTTCTATATAGCAACTACAGAAGTACGGAAAAAAAAGTACCAAATAAAATACATTGTTTCGGTTGAACTCCAAGAGATTGTTTGGTTCTGCCGTTCAGTGCGTACTTAGCCAAACACTTCAAAGTCGAAGGATGTTTTTTTTTATAGGTCTTGTTAAAATCGACTCTTTATCTGTAATATGATTATATCGTATAATTAACTATATAGAAATAAATGACTCGTATATTCCTAATATCGATTATCAAATGAGCTCTATATTATATATATATATATATATATATATATATATATAGAAGTCATTATAATATATTATACCGTATTTTTTTTGAAATACATTCATTTTTTATGTTACATATATCTTAGTAAACTTTTCTTCTAAATAAAGTTTTCTTAAAAGTCTATAGTTTTTCCTTTCTTTATAATAACCTTAGCCATAAATATAATATATATATATATAATATCATATATATATATATATTATATATATATATATATATATATATATATAATATATATATATATAATATATATTATATATTTAGGCTATTTAGTAAGACCCGAGAGAGATAAGAGAGAAAATCAATAAAAAATGTAACGTAATTTCAATGATTTGAGGTTAAATACATTAGTAAATGCTGGATTTTCAAATGTAATTTAATTAATAGTAACAAAAAGTAAAAAGAAATTTATATATATTTTTTTGTGTTTCACACTATAGTCTTATAAAATTCAGGGCTGCGGAGTCGGAGTCGTAGAGTCGTGCAATTTTCCAAGAGTCGGAGTTGAAAATTCTGTGCAAGTGGAGTCGAGTCGGATCAAAATTCCTTTGTAAGTGGGAGTCCGCAGCTCGGGAGGTGCCGGAGTCGAAATTTATAGTAACTATTATTATTATTTATTATGTATATATAGTATTATTTATTATATCCATTATTATTATTATTATTATTATTATTATTATATATTATGGCCGTATGCAGGGGGGGCAGAGTGGACACTTGCCCCCCTAAATCTTGGCGAAATAAAAAAAATGAACCTTGTATGTTTGCCAGACGACGTTCTTAAGGGTTTATTAGTAGAAAAACTGAAAGATACATCAATCCATAGATAATGAAGTGGTAATTACTAATTACTAACGTATTATAAATTTAAATTTTTTTAATGTGTTTTCACTTTAAATATTTTCTTGAAGTCAACTAGCTGTGCTTTTATACAGCCAGCTTCTTCTGACAGTATTCTCCGCTAGAACTCTCAGTATGTCGATACCATTTGGTGGCTGCCAAAGCTGTTAAATCATCACCGAAGGGGTACCCGTTGGTATTCAGCTGCCAGACAGCACGTCAAAAAACATGTGCAGAAATTAAAGAATATTACAGCAATGGTTTGAAAATCATAATTTTCAGAGGAATCCATGACTTACCTTTAAGAGGTATAGGCCTGCATGAGGGAAATTTTGAAGACCTTATTAAACTTCGAATAGAAAGTGGTGATGTGGAATTGAAAGAACATATTCAAGGACAGAAGAATGACGTCTGGACGTCTCAGATGATTCAAAATGAACTTATCAATTTGTGTGATGGAATTAATCATAAAAACGACATAAAAGAAAAACAATGATTGTCGGCGGAAGATGCAAAATAAATTGGTGGTCTATCCTATATTGGCCGGATGAAACTGCGGATTTGTCGGCAATGAACAATTATTATAGGATTAAGGTTTTTTCGATCTTGAAAAAATGACAGTTCGAGAGAATTTTTGGGGGTCTCGAAAGTCTTGAAGATGATGGGTAGAAACCGTTGACCAAAACGATTGATTTGGTTTTAGGAAAAGAAGGTTTGGATCCGAGTCTATGCGTTGGTCAGGGGTACGACCATATTGGCCGATGAAACTGCGGATTTTTCAGGCAATGAACAATTATATATAGGATTAAGGTTTTTCGATCTTGAAAATGACTGTTCGAGAAGAATTTCTGGGGTTCGAATTCTTGAAGGATGGATGGTAAAACCGTTGCCAAACGATTGATTTTGGTTTTAGAAAAAAAGTTTTGGATCCGAGTCTATGCGTTGGCCAGGGGTACGACAGCTGCGCAGCATTGAAGGGAAAAAACATGGAGTTCAAAAGAAAAGCTGCAGGAAAAATATAAAAAAGTATTATATTTTCCCTGTGTAAGCCATCGGCTTAATTTGGTCATTAATGACCCAAACATTATTCCGGAAATTCGAAATAATATTGTCACAATAAAAGACAAACTTATTCAGAGACTCCACCCTAAAAAGAAACTGCATTCCAACTTGCCTAAACTTTGTGAAACCCGTTGGACTCAAAAATATCATATCAATATGATAAAAATCGTTGAAGGGGTTAGAAAAAAAAGTTGCCAAAGGAAAGGAAACAACCAAACAAAGAAAAACAGCTTTTCTATATAAGCTGTTCGGCACAAGACCAATTTCATTATTACCTCTTCCATAATAGCCAAATATTTTACTTTAGTTTAACCAGTGGCTAACATTATTCAAACAAACAGATCATTGACCTTAGTGTCAGAGCTAATGATCTGTCCAAAGATTCTTAGAAAGTTGTCCAATAACCACCACTGTCAAAACTGCTTGAATGCAAGTAGTAATTTGCGTGATACTTTGGTCAGTCTATTAATCCCGCCTAATGTTTCGTATACTGCTTGATGTTCTTAGTAGAACTTGCACTACCTAGAAAAGCACAATCCCAACAACATAAAAAACAAATCATCCTGCTGAAACTTGTTGAATATTGGAGGCGTTCTGTACTTGTGCCTTTATATCTTGACTCACTTTCATCCACTTTAGAGACTAGATTTTCAGAAAATAACAAACGTGCAGCTTTTCAATACTTCCTGTATCTGTATTCGTATCCGTGTTTTCTAATGTCAGGCGCTCCCGTAGGCATGTGTTCGTGAGAAGTATGTGGCTTTTTCAGGTTTTATGATCTTTGATATCGACAAATATTTAATACCGAAACTGACATGGTATACCTTGTGGCTGGATAAATAAAATGGATAAACAAAAGTTGAAAGACTTTGAAACTTTACGAAGCCAAACCTCTTTTCCCTCAAACAAAACTCTATAATTGGCACTGGTGCTATGTGTTCAACAAGGGTATACCATAGAAAGGTCTTGTCATCACTCTGCGAAGAGAAGACTTGGCTAAAGAAACACAATGAACGAAGACAGGCTTAAATGGAACGATGTAGGATGAGTAAGGTTCAAAAATATAATAAAGTGAATAAATAAACGACTGAAAAAATGTAATTGACGAATTCCGCTGAAGAGATCCAAGGCTTCCTATGAGTAGTTTAGAATTTAATATATATATATATATTATATAGATATATATATATATATTATTTGAGATATATATATATATATATATATGATATATATAATATAGAGTGATGGTGTGGCCTAGTGGGATAATCATTTTTTGAGTCTGAGCTAGTAGAGCGGTATATGCTATAACTATATATAATAGATCATATATATCTATGTATATATATTATATATATGAGCATTATATATATTCATATATAACTATTGCTGGGCCATATATAATGTAGTTAATATATATATAGGTTTGTAGAGATATATAAATATATATTATAATATATATAGTAGTGTAATTATACTATCAGATGCATGCTCAGATATATATATATTACGTTAATAACCGTTTGTATGCGATGAATGAGAATAAGCTTAGGATTAGTATGTGTCGTATTTATATTACATAGATAGACTGCTGTATACTATATATATATATATATATATATATATTAATTATATATATTAATTATAATATATAATATATATAATATCTATATATATAATACTCATCAACCTTTTCCCCTCATAAAAATCCTCCTACGCCCATGATATTATTATCGATTGAGAAACTGAAAGTCATTAAACTGGATTAATTAATATTAATGGCCTTGTTTTATAATATAAAATAAACATAATTTGCATTATAATACGTTATACATTTGTATCCAAAAACTGAAATGAGTATATTTGGGTGTTGTACATTTATGTTTCGTACGTTACCGTAGCAGTATAGTATTGTGGAGATTAGATTCATTGGAAAAGTAGTATATTTGTTTTTATTCTAAAGAAAGCAAAAAAAAAAAAAAAAAAAATAGTCGAAACAAAAAAAATGTTTTACTATAACTCTGTTAGCACTAAGCTGAGTCAGAGTCGAAATTTTGAATTTGACTGCTGGGAGTAGAGAGTCGGAGTGAAATTTTTTGTTTAAAGTGGAGTCGGATCCGAAAAATCCAAATCTTGAATTTTAAGGAACGGAGTCGAGTCGGAGACCGAAAAATTTATTTTAGCGACTCCGCAGCCCTGATAAAAAATGAGTAAGCTTAGGCCGTGCTTAGGCTATTTATTTCAGTTTAAATTTGATGAATGTACGTAAAGTTTTGTAGAGAACGTCATGATAATAATAAATTGATATTTGATATTTTTATATATTTATATTTTTTGACCCGGGGTGGGGGCCTTCGGCCCCCCTCTCTATATCATCCCCCACGTCCCCCGCAGAGCAGGGTGCCCCGCTCGCTATGCTCGCGGGTCCGTGGTGCGAGTTTTTTTTAAATAAAAAATACTCCCATAAATTATAATAAAATAATCGAAAATAAAAGATAAAAATCAAATTCATATTAAAGTTTAATAATAATAATAATAATAATAATAATAATAATAATTAATAAAATAATATAATAATAATAATAATAATATAATATATAATATAATATAAAATATAATAATAATAATCTTTGTTAATTTCTTAAAATGTCATAATTACAAAAATATTTTGTAAAAAATTTACCTAATAATATTAAAATTCATAAATATATATATATATATTAATATATATATATTATATATATATATTATATATATATATATACTATACTATATATATATATAATATATATATATATATATATATATATATATATTATATATATATATATAGTAATATGTAGTATAATAGTATAATATATATATATATATGGCCAAATAACGTTAAACTAATAGGGTAATTGCCCAAATAAAGAAAATAAACTCGAAAATTCGTTTGTTTTGTTTTCTATCCGATAAATTCCCGCCTATAAACGGAGTCAAATATCTTATAAATGTCCATATAATATAAATATATTAATACTATATAATATATAGTATAATATTATAGTGCTATATATATACGTATTAGTGTATCATATTATAATATATATATATATAATTATACTATAATTATAGTATATAAAAAAAAAAAAAAAATCCGGTACTTTTCCGTTCCTAACAGGAAAACGGAAACTAGTTTTTTTCAGGATAACGGAGTAAAACGGACTCGTTACATTTTTCTTTCGATGTAACGCTCCGAATAAGCTCCGTGTATTTTATTTCTCCGTTAACTTTTTTAGTCCGTTATACATTTTTATCGAGCTTTCTTGCTGGCTGATAGCCAATTGACCACGCACCGATCAAGCTAAAAACCTTTTATAATATATAGTATATTATATATATATATTATAATATATATATATATATATTAATATATATATATATAATATATATATATATATATATATATTTATTATATATATATATATATTAATATATATATATATATATAATATATATATATAGGTATATATAAGGCATAATGGAATTCTGCTTAGAATCATGAATAGGGATGGTGCTTTCGTAACTGGATGAGATGAATGTGACACTTCTAAAAAATACTGCATAACATTGGGCAGTAATGAAGAGGTGATAGTGAATGTGTGTGGGTTGATGGTGCAAGAAAATAGGTAAATTTTGGGGCATGAGGTCATTAGTAAGGAGGAGGTAATGTGCAGAGCGAGAAAGTTGAAGAATTGTAAATCTGCAGGTATAGATGAAATTAACGGTGAAATGATCAAGACGGAGGCGAGATGGTGATTAATTTGGATTTGGAAGTTGTGATAAAAATGTTTACGGAGAAGTATAATCCGGGAATTGGAGGAGAGCAGTAATAGTACCCTTATATATACGGTAAAAAGGGAGATAAGGGTACCTGTAGGAATTATAGGGAAATTAGTTTTATTAAGTGTAGTAGGAAGATATATACTTATATTGGTCGAACGAATGCGTCGAGTGACGAAGGACTGATTGGTGAAGACAAGGTGCGTTTTAGAAGTGGTAGAGGATTGTGGATCAAATCTTTACATTGGAAAAAAATGATTGATAAAATGAGGGAGGAGAAGAATAAAATTGTATTTAGGATTTTTGTATTTGCAAACAGGCGTATAAAATGTTAATCGGAAGCTTTTATGGCAAGTGTTATTGATATATGGTGTTTGTGGTAAGCTTTTGAATGGAATCAAAATTATATATGACGATGGTAAAGCGTGTGTAAGAATAATTGGAGTAAAAAGTGATTGTTTTAATATTAATAAAGGCGGAGTGAGGCAGGGATGTGGCATGTCTCCTTGGCAATCAATTGTATTATGTTGATGGGGTATGAAAGAATTAGAGGTGGAGTGGCAGGGGATGGTGTTAAGAATCAAGGGTTTGTGGAGTCGTTTCACGAACATTTTCCCGACTCCAAATTCCCACTCAACCTCTCTGATTACCCGACCCCCCGACTCCGCGAACTCCGACTCTGACTCCAACAATCTCGGTAGAATGATTGGGTATGGAGAGATAAGAGGATGTCCCCCCTACCAATTATATTGCGGATGATTTGGTTTGTGTGGCGAATCTGAGAGAGTTTGAGAAGGATTGGTAGAGAAATTTGGCAAGGTGTGTAAAAGAAAATGTTTTAAGGTAGGCGTAGATAAGAGTAAAGTTATGTTTTGTAAATGAGGACAGTCCTCGGCTGTGAAGTTATGTTAGATGGTTGGCAGCTGGAACAACGTGTTTAGAGTTTAAATATTTTAGTATATATATGTTGGATGAAAAAGGTACGGATGATGAACGAAGTGTAGTAGGAAAATTGTGAATGCCAGGAAGGTGGCTAGTGCAATTGTAAATCGTTGGTGGATGCAAAGGGACTAAGTCTTGAGTTGCGCTAGGGTCTTACATTGAGGTATGTTTTTTTTAATAATAATGATGATAATGTTGAAAATTAAATATACACAAACCAATAAAATTGCTTAAAGATACCGTAATAATGTCATAATTGAAAAAGCTAAAAGTTAACGGAGTAGCGGAGTAACGACGCTTCGTTACTTTTCCTTTCACAGAAACAGAATAACGATAACGCAACTACTTTTTTCCGAGTAACGGAATAACGAAAACGGAACTACTTTTTTGAGTACGATGCCCACCTCTGTAATATATATATATAATATATATAATATATATATATATATTATATATTAATATATATATATATATATATATATATATATATATATATATATATATAATATAATAATAATAATAATAATAATAATAATAATAATAATAATAAATTTAAAGATTAGTGTTCTTTCCCCGTTTGTGATATTAGACTACTCATAATTTCTATTATAATGAATATTACTATTTTATAACGATTCTGTAGTATATCTTGATTAATGAGGACTGATTCGCATAAAAATAGTAATCAGCGGTTTGGATTTTGAGTATATTGATTTTTGTTCGTGTTTACTTTAATTTTTTTTATTTCTCTTATCAAAAATGGCTTGCTTTTAGTTTTTATTGAATCTTGAGAAGCAGGATACTTTCAACAAGCGATCTACGGAGAAGAGATACCTTCCCAATCATGATGATAAGGTATTCTTTCATCGAAAATTAAAAGATGGTCAGATTATGGATTTCAGAATTGATTTATGAAAATAACAGAAATTACTAAAGTTGACTGATATCAAAATGTCTTTTTTTTTCTTAGTAATAATAACGTTCGACTACTTTTATCATTCAACATCATTCAACAGGCATAATTTTCTATTATTACGCATAAAGAATTTATTAAAACTGTTTCTTTATAATAAATAACTAACTTAATTAGTGATGAGATAAAGAGTATGCTCTAATATGCTCCTACAAAAATTGTTATATATATATATATATATATATATATATATATATATATAATATATAATATATATAATATAATATATATATATATATATATGTAATAAATATATAATAATATATAATATAATAATAATAACTACTAATAACTAATATAATATATGTATAATATAATATAATAATATATGTATAATATTTATAAATAACTTCTTTATATATATAATATGCTATAACTAATAATAATAATAATAACAAAAAAATATATATATATATATAATATGTATAATAATAATAATAATAATAATAATAATAATATATATATATATATATAATAATAATAATAATAATAATATATAATATATATATATAATAATACATAATAATAATAATATGTAATAATAATA
>JABUQX010042666.1:0-26255 GCA_015478945.1 Trachelipus rathkii
TATACAAGAAGCAGATCAGTACAGTCACCTGTGGGTAGACGATCTATGTGTTTAAGACTTTGATTGTGTGAGTCCTTTATGAAGTTCTCATATTGGTTAAGATTTAAGTTGTTGAATATAGGTCCAAAGCTACTGTGTGGTTGTTGACGTTATTGGTCCCATCTGTAGGGAAACGTTTGAAGAGAGTACGTATTTTTTTGATATCTATATTGATATCGAAATTTTATTAGATATTTAGTAGGTAGCTTCAGTATATGGATAGTGTTTGGGGGACCTGAGATGGTTGGAATGTATGGTGATTCTATAAAATATGGGTATGGTATATGAACAGCGTGGGTTTTTGTGGATGTGGGGATGAGTATATATTTGAGAATTGGCTAGGTTTAATGGTTGATTTTGATTTCTTTGTGAACTGAGAGAGGTATGGTGTGGTCAGGTAATTTACTTCTCTTTAATAACTACCAGAAGTAAGTCCATAATGTATCTAGAGTTTGGTTGTTATGGTAGAGATGGGTTATTTCGTTGAAGTTTGAAAGTTTTATTGATTCTTTGATTTTATGTGTTTGTAGTTGATTATTTGAATGAGATTTGTGAATTTGTATTTGGGGTTGGATTGTTATTTATTTTAGTTTTAGTTGGTGGGTTATGGATTGTGTATTTATTTTTCTGGATCATTTCACTGTTTGTTGTCTATTTTAAAATATTTAAGTTAGTTTTGGTTGGCTTTGGATTTGTGAGAATGATTTTAGGTGATTACGTAATAGGAGTAGTATTTAATTATTTATAGAGTGCGATTTGACTGATGCAATTGTTATTATATTTATATTTCGTATTATTTATTTTATGTGCATGTAAGTGAGCGTTCGCTAGTAAATTGTTACGGTTGTAATTGTTGTGATACAAGTTTGCTACTTTTGTTTTTGAGTGCAATCTGGGTGACAAATTAATTAATGATGAATAGCAATTGTTTGCGTATTTTTGGCTATTTTGATATATGGAATGGTGTTTGCTCGTATTGCTAATGAGTCAAGGGAAGTAAGTATTATTTGCTTTTAATCTCTTAGCGATATTGGTGGAATGTATTTGTAGGTCGATGAATGTTTTAGCGGTTTTAATATTGTTAAATTAGAATTCGGAAGTCGTTGGTTTGTGTAATGTTACTTTAAGTTATAGTCTAAATTTTATTTTTGATTGTGTATCTAATAATATTTGATCAAGTATGCTTGGAATTATTTGTTATATGATATTTTGATAAAAATTGAAATTTTACTAAGTTTAATATTTGGAGATAAACTAAAGATGGTTTAAATATTTATGGGGTTTGAATCATTTTGGATGAAGAAGGATGAATTGATGGGATTCTATTACGTATGTGAAGTGTTTGTATTAGGCTAAGCTCTTTCTTGTCGGATAGGTAAGCGCTTGATACATGGTTTAATGTTATTATATGATTAGATATAAGAATTCTGCTTTTAGACTATATTATTGTGATACTGGTCTATGTGTGTATTGGTGCTTTTTTGTGTACTGATATGAAGATGGGATTGTAATGTGTGGAGTTGTTGTTGTAATGGAAATTTTATTTCACAAAAATCTCTGCTCACTAATATTATTGGTTTCTAAATGTTTGCAAATTCTAGATGTTTTTATTACTGTTAGAGAAGATTTGGCGGTTTGATGGGTTGCTATAGAAGGAATAGGTTTTCTGGTTGACTGAGGTTATTAGTGAAGGAGGAAGTGTTATATTGGGTAGGTGTTGAGATAAGTTGTAAGAATGGCGTAATTTATTTTCATTGTCAGGTTTTATTATTGATGTTTAGAATTACTGTTTCTATTGAAGATGAACGAAGAGCGGAATTTGTTGCCGAGAGTGGTGATTCTGATATTTGTGATTTTTTTGGTGAACGTTGTGTAAGATTAATGATGCGTTTATTTTTTTGTGATTGGGTACTAATGTCCATCAGGGTATTGTGAGGAATGAGCGGTAATAGTTTTACCCTTTTTAGTATAGGTAAGAGGGAGGGATAAGATTGGGGCACTGTATTGAAATTTACTATGGTTGTAATTATTATTTTGTAATTTTTGAGTGTTGCTAGGGAAGTTGGTAGTATTTTGTCTTGGTAGGTTTTTTGGTTCGAAATGACTTGTGTCGGTCGATTTTGTGACTGAGGTGTGACTTGATTTGGTTGAGAGATGACAAGGTGCGTGCTTAGGAGTGGTAGATTTTTTTGATTTTGTGTGTGTGATTCAATTATTTTCTTGTACATTGAATTGTATCAAATGGATTCTTGATGTAAAAATGAGGGAGCCAAGATAGAGTACTGGGATAACGTTATGTAGTTTCTAGGTTTTTTTATATGGATTTTGTTTGCCTCTCTTACCTTTATCAAAAACATAGTTATATAGGGACTGGTAGTACTGCATTGTTGTTTGTTTTTATGTTTTCGTTGTATTATTATTTGGTGTTGGTTTTGGTAGGTCTTCTGGTTTAATTGTGATATCTCAAAAGTTATTTGTCATTTTGATATCGGATAATTGCTGTGGATAGCTTGTGTTAAGAATTTATTAATGGCTGTCAATTTTTTCTTGTTGTGTATTTTGTGTATTTATGGAGGTTTATGATAGTCGGGTAGTAGTACATGTGGTTTTTTGTTTTATTTTGGGCTTCTGGTTGGTTATAGAACAATATTTTGTATATTTGGTAGACTAATATTGGTATTATAAGAATTTTGTAGTGTGGGGGATTTTGGCAGGAAAATGTGTGTTGTTAGAAGTTGTGCTGGAGTTTTGAATTTGGTTAGTTGTTCTATGTGTGAGGGTTGCGTTTCTATTCTATTATATGTTCGTTTATTGTATTTTGGTTCTTTGTGTTGTGGCGATATTCTGATAGCGTAGGTTTTTGTGATGGGATTTTTGATTAGATGTAAGTATTGTTTTGGTCCAGGGTGTTGTGTATGTATAGGAGGTGGCTTATGAAACGTAACTGTCGTTTGGATGAATTAGCAATATAACTTCTTTACAAACAAACATGCCTCTAGAAACGAATTATCCTGCAATAAGGAAAGTTAGGAGTTAGTTTATTTGTTATAATTTTTGGGGGTTTAATTTCAAAAAAATTTATGCCCTGAGTTTTAATTTTAATTTATTTTTTATTTGGGTTTATTACTGTATTGGGGATTTAGATTTTGGGTAAATTTCGGTACGATGCAGTTATATAGAGTGTTGTGGATGTGTTATGAAAAGTTGTGGTATATGGCTATGTGAAGTCTTTGATGGCTTTGGTTGTCTCTATATTTAGAATTCGTTTTGGTGATTGCGAAATGGGATTAATTATGGGTCTTTGAGTTTGTTGTCTTTATTGTGTGGTTTTTACCATTGTGTGTGTGGATGTGTGTTTATCCGGGTGTTGTTGATTTGGGTATTGGTTTTGTTTGTTTAGTGCTGGAGATCTTTATTGGTCGGAAATATAGAGAGCTTAGATTCCTATTAATTGTGTCAATTGTTGTCAGGTTGATGGATCAATCTTAGGTGGGTTGTTTTTGGGGGGTGGTGGTGCTAGGTTTGCTTGAGCCATAGTGTAATTTTGGTATTTAAAAGGAGAGGGAATGAAAACGTATTAGAGAGTGTGGTGCGCGTTGAAGAATAGGGGTAAATGAGTTTGTCAGAATAATTAATAGGTGATGCTGGTGTGTAATGTATTTTTGGGTTGGTTGGTCATTCGTTGGAAATGTGATGAATGATTAGTTAGGTGGTTAAGCGGATGTATATTAGGTGTGAGTATTTTCGTGTTTTTTGTGGGAAGGGGCGATCGGCTGGGGAGGATCCTTGTATAGGTATGTGAAAGTTTGTATTTTTAGGTCGGGTGAACGATTTTATGTCTGAAGGAGGTAGAATAGTGTTGAGGGTGGTTTTAGGGGGGTCAGTATTTGTTGCGAGAACTAAATAGGTGAAGATAGGTAGTAGAATTTGGCGGTGGTTTTTGTCGTTATTGTGGTGGCACTGGTCGGGTTTTCTGTGCGAGTCCCACTTCTGGGTCCAGTGGGTATTTATATCCTCTTTTTTACATTGACCGACTTTACCATCATGTGAGTTTGGTCTCGTTCGTCGGTGTCTCCCCATGATTGTTTTTTTGCTTTCTTTAGGGGTGTCGAGGTAATTTTTCGTGTCTTTGTCTGTAGCGTGTATGCTCTGCAGTTAATTGTTATTGGTTTGTCAATTCATGTTTATTGGTAGGGTGTCGTTTACATTAAGTCGCTGCGGCTCTTTTCTTTTTCTGATGGTCAGTTTTTGTGCATGTCTTCGCCTACTTAGCTTTTTCTTTTCCTCGTGATTTTTTGCTTTGGTTAGTCACATCAATTACTCAGCATTGATAGCTCCTTTTTTCTTTTGCTTTTTCCTTTTCTCACTCTTTGGTCTTTTTTTTTTTTGCATGGGCTTCTGTTTTTTTGTTTTTTTGTTTGTGTGTGTTTTTTTTTCCTTGGATCTATAAACCCTACTCGTCTGAAAAAAATATACAAATGAGGATAGGTGAGAGGATAGGAAGTGATAGGTATAGGTATATTATATTATTGTTTTTTATTTATCTTATTATTAGTTTTGGTTTTATTATATTCTGTTTGTTGTCTTCCTGTTACGTAGATTAGTTCTTTTTTTTTTTTATTTAAATATTTATTAGAGAAATATTCCTGTTATGCCAGTTGTTAAGGTTTTTCTGTTTTTTTCATTGGTTACTGGTTGTTATTGTAGGTTGAGTTTAGTAAGTAGGTGATATTTATATTGATTTTCCGGTTTTTAGGTTGATGGAGTTTAGTTTATTCGCAGTTAGTGTTATTATTTACCTTCATATTTTTTCAGTCCCCTTAACTGTGTATTTAATATAGAGGGGTGCTACTCTCGGTACTAATCTTTTTGTTCAAGTCTATTTTGGTGTAGCTTGAATTGGCTATTTTTTTGCTTTTATGATGGATTTATTATTTTTGTTCTTTAAAAGATTGTTCTTTATGCGTCTATAATTTACGTAAGTTGTAATTAATTTATCAAGTTTAGTATCCTGCTGCGATCATTGTTTGTGATAAAGGAATTTAGATCTTAATTTTGCTTTTAGTATCCTAAAATTCGCTTCCATAATTAGTTCATTTTAGTGTTATGTTACTTTGATACTGACAGATTTTAGAATCTTAAGTATTGCATACCAAATACAACCGCTAGCCGTCTTGTTCCTATTGTTTTATAGTAATTTTTTTTTTAATATAATTATAGCCTCTTATTATAACATTTTGAACATTTTGTTTGCAAAAATGAGACTGAGGTGATTTGGATAAGTAAACTCTAAGATTGCACACTGCAATTGAAAACAATAAAGTTGGCCGAGCATCATTTGAATTTAATGAGATGGTCGAACAACAATCATTATATATTAATTATATAATATTCAGAAGAGCCGCCAGAGATCCAATTTATCACCCCGTTAGGAGTGAGTCAAATCAAAAAGACAAGTTTGTAAATTTATATTTGTTAATTTAACTCTTCTTTGCTTCCTTGGGGCTTAGCGCTTGTTCTGTGCATGATCATACTGTGTGCGCAGTACGGATGTTCCTAGCTCGTATCATTCATCTCCTTTCAATTTGATTTTTTTTTGTCTTGCGACTACTGTTTCTAACCCTGTATTGGCCAGCGTGTCTCTTAGCTAAGGTTGAAATCTTCGAGAATTCTTTACCTACAGCTACACAGTTTGCACCCTGAATGTATTTTTCTTGCCGTTTTTGTGGCCAAATTTTTGTCTTGTCCTGGATCTGATATACGGAGGTTGGTTGACTGAGTAGACAGAGAATAATTCTAGTTTGTTTGAGTTCCTCCTCCGACTTGAATTATATTCTTAAGACTTTGTGAGAATAAAAAAAAACTAAATCTAAAAGCTTTTAAGAAGAATTTTATGAATGGACTCAAATTTCCTCTATTTCTATTAAGGATATTTCATCATTTAATGGCGACTTCCGACAATTAGATGATAAACTGGTATCGCGGGCACTCTGACGTCCAGCGTCCTAAGACCATTGCTCCAGAGAGCATAGTATCGCACGAACTACAAGGCGCGCTATTCTAGGAGGAATAAAAGTAAGCTGAACTAGTTTTGAGTTGTCGCTGATTGACTTGGCCTTTATAATAGCGGAGTTCTAACATGAGATCTCATCGGAACTGTGTCAATAGATAATGTTGATGCAAGAAGTGTGCGTTTAGTTGCTGACTCGCCGTACGATTTAGGTATTTATTCCAATCATGTTTTCGTGAGCGTATAAAGATGAGTTTAATATTATTCCATGAATTTGTGAGTGTGAGTTGTTGGTGGCGCATTGTGGGGTCGTTTCGTAATACAATTGTTTGCTTCTACATTGTCTATGTCGACTTGTCGTGCTTCGTAAGCCGTCTGGTCGAATATGATGGTTTATGTTGTGGGTTCTGGGCCGAGGACTCGGCGTTGGGTATGCGTCCAGTGGTGCAATACACTCTTAGACTTGTGGGTCGCCGAAGATTAGTAGCTTAAGATCTGTTGATATGTTATGCGGGCCTTAAAGAGAGGATCGCTTTGGCCTGGCTCTAAAGAATACTGAATAGGCTGTACTTTCCGAGATTATTAGGGTCGTGTATTCTTCGCAGAGGAACACGAATGTTATTTAAGATTGTACTCATGTTTTTCGGGTACAGGGAAGTGGAGATGCCGGGGGATGAGTTGGGTTACGCGTATAGGGATAACAAGGCTCGCTTCGTGTCGTGCGTGGTGTGGTTGAGGGCAGGTTAACTTATGTTTCGTTGGGTTTATGATTTACTGAATCGCCATGAGCGTAACAAGTTTTATTAGATGTATATTAGCTAGAGAAGATGATATTTTCTTATTTCCGCGACTCGGGGCTATAAGACCGACCAAATAGGGGTGAGGGACGAGTCATGCAGTCGCCTTGTTGGTGGATCTTTATAGCGGATTTCTAGTAGCGAGCGAATAAGTGTTTCTCCGATCGTTTGCTATAAAAGTATTTAGAACTACTATAGCGCTCAGCTTGTTAGGACTCCTATGCGTACTGTGCCCTCGCCTTTTTCGAACCGCTTCTGCCATGCCACTGTTGTTAATGATGAATTGCCTCTTATCTACTAGTAAGATTAGACGAGAAGTGCTGTAGTCTCGTGATGATATGGCGTTTGTTGTACGTTTGTCAAAGTATTGGAGAAGGGTGTAAATTAATTCTTACTTTTTTACTTGTTCTTTCTCTTTGCTTATAATGGGCAGATACAGCCTTGGTTAAGGATGTGTTCTTGATCAGCTTTGCGTTTCCTTTCCTTGTTGCTTGTATATTTTGCGTAGGTATCTTGAAGAAAGGGGTCTTCAGCCATATAAGTGTGGGTAACGACATTTTTTTGTCTTCTTGTGTGTGGATGCTTAGGGATGAGTTTTTGAATGACTGAAAATAACTATAGGCGTGTCCCTTGTTGCCTGTTATTTTTTTCTTTTTTTATTATTTGGAAGAAATGCCAAGTGTAACTATAATGAATATCGCAGAGTAATATTGTATTACTATATACATTGATAAGTTATTTCTTATTTTAATGACCTTTTTGTGTGTTCTTTATTGTGGTATTATCGTTGCCAGTATACTTTCAGTGCCAATGAAATTATTGTAGTCTGAAAATGAGTGGGAGAAGGATATAAGATTCTGAAGTTTTATTAAGAGACCGGGGTCGTATGTTCCCCACTGGCCTATCGTCCGTCGGCGTCCTTGGACTGCCTTTTTATCAAGTGTGTGAAGCAAATGGTTTTCCTTTTAAATTAGATTCAACCTTCAGGCTCAGAGACTAAATAAAGTCTGTTTTTTACTAGACTGCAGTCATGTCAATTATTGCCTGGTAATTTCTAATTTAGTTTTTTGAACTGATCTATTTGGGTACACCCGGCGGGGGTGGTAGTACAACCATAAATCAGAAGTATTCATACGTGTATAGAAGGACCGCTAGCAGAGGAATAAAGAACAAGTCGAGATCAGAAGACGCAACAGATGCACATGGTCAGTAAGAAAAAAGTTGGGATAGCCACTACGTCAATAAAAAAATAATTGGTGTCATAGCGGAGGGCGTTGGGGTCTGAAAACTGAGGTATAATAAGCACGAGCTGTTCTCGTCGCAGAGACGGGAATTATGCCAAGGTCTCTTCCCTCTCGGATATATGCGACTGAAAGCCTCTGTCTGACCATCTGATTCACTTAGTATTAAAAAAAATTTAATATGTGTGCTTCGGTATGCACCACAATTTTTTTTTTATTCTTTCTTTCCTTTTATTACTATTAGAAAAGATACATAGGGAGTTCACCTATATCTGTCTTTTTGTTTTTCTTTTCGTTTTCTTTTTGATCTGTATGAGTTTATATTCAAAGGAGGTCTCTATATTCTTTCTTAAATAACGGTGGTAACTTAAGATACTAGATAGTATTATTATTAACATGATAAGACTGGCGATTGGATTGAGCCGAAAGAAATTGCCAGCTCAGCAGCCCTGGTTTATGCATAAGAGGGAAATGCTGACCCCTTTAAGGCCGATGATGTTGTGTGTGGCTTCGTGCTATGATGTCACATCCTTCAGTATATGTTGCGGAGTCGTTATCTAACCGTTTCAGAATCAATCTAACAACAGCTAATAGTGTACAGTTTTTGCTTGTTTGAAAATGATACCTCGGGTTGTCGTGGTTCTTAATCCATCCGAAAGAGAACGTATACGTGGAACACATGTTTGCTCAAAATCCCATAACAGGGAGTCAAGGAAACTGAAGTTTTTCCAACTGTATTGGGAGAAGTTTGGATTTGCTCACCATTCTCACGTATTTTTATTTTTTACTTATTTACATTTATTTATTCATTTATTATTTGTTATTATAATTTTTTTATTATATTTTCTCGATATTGTCATCGATTTGACTAATAAAGCCTTATATTTGTTTCGTTGCTTCTTTTTAAGGCGTGTTAATATATTAGATAATTTTTTTGTAGGTTTTTCAATATACGTTTTATATATCGTGTAAGCGAGACTATTGTTGGGCAAACGATAGGACTATGGCGCATTTGATGGTTCGATTGCCGGTTATTCGGGGGGTGGGGGCGTTTAAGATTTTTTAGGTTACGAGATAACGATTACTTATTTCATTAATCTGTTCTATTATCTATAACTATAAAGATAGAGAAATATTCGACATTTTACAAAATACAATCCAGAACCTGATATTTGATCTAAACGTAAAGTAAGTTGTACTAGTTTATGTTTGTTTCTTGCTTTTCGAGATATCTTATTCTTTTCTTGTAGTGAATGCAGTAGCGTCAGTTTGCTTTTCCAACGCTCTTGGTTTTCGTTGTGTTGATTTGCGCTATTGTTGATAGCTATGATGAATTTTAGTCGTGTTGAGTTTGCGGCAATACACAGGAGAAAATTGGATGGGAACAGGAAGGAGATTTCTTAAATGTTCCCAGTGTTTTAAGGTAATTGGTATAAGTCGCTATTAGTCATACACGATTTATGTAGAGTTGTTGTGGATAAAGAACGAGTATGAGTCAGTGGTAAACATTTAGTTAGATAGGAACAGATTACTGAATGTCCAGGTGGAGAAGTGGCTAATGGAGTCTGGGTGAGAAATAAGTGTTTTATGAAAGTTATTTTGTAATACTTAAATCTTTACTTGATTTAGGTAAAGGATTGTAAAGGTGTTAGAGTAGGATTTGGTCTACATAAGGTATGGTAAGTCTTGAGAACCAGCGTGACCAGGTATTTGATAGATCATCTTATTATACACGATTATTTTTTTTATTTAATAAAATTAGGAGAAAAATGAAAGCATGAGAGGAATATGTTCACAATGCAGGTATTGCTGAGTGATTTGCATAGTAAGTGGTAGTGATGTTACTGGTACCCGTTAAACGTTTAAGGAAAGATCATTCTAGATGTGGTGATTTTATTTTATTCTTGTGAAGGGTATCTAGAATTTTCTGGAAGAGCAGACAGAATGGTGTGTGGCGTTAATTTGTGGTAAAGATGCTTTGGACTGTTTCAAAACTTTTATAGGATAGTTCTTAATATAATGATGTGTGAGTGGTGATTTCTTAAGAGTTTCTTATTAATGCATTAGTAGAAAGAAGTGGGTCTTGGTGTAACACACCAGGATAAGAGTAAATAGATTGTATCTCATTGAAAGGGGGAGAGATTAGTGAATGATGATTAGGAATTTTAATAAGTCAAGAAATAACATTGGTGAGGTGCTTATGAACATGTATTTTTTTATGGTTGGCTTCGAAATATCATTTTGCCGGCTCAATTTGTCACATAGTGTAGTTATGACAGTATATCAACAGGAGAGAGTGAATTAATAGTGTGCGTATGGTCGGTATAAATTTGATTTGAGAGATATCATGGCCGGGGTATGGAGAGGGTATTGGGTAGGAGGAAGAGGATGGATCAAATTGGTTGAATAATTCAGGAAATCAAGCCTTTTTTATGTGTATTTATATAATGTTTTTATATTTTTGATTGTATTAGTAGAAAAGATACTGTGATGAATTTATGAGATAAATTTATGGGTGCGGCTTATCGAATACCCGGTGGAATATTTAGAAAAATGTGATTGAGGGGGTCGGTGAAAAGTGACTTAGGCGATTTGTAGTGGGTAGGTTTTGAGTATGAATGTTTTAAATGGTTGACCAGAGATTGACGTGATAAAGAATTCTATGATGAGGGTGTATATATTAATTTGGGAAGATGTCTTTGTCTGTTTTTTGGTGGGGACTTGGAATATTCTGTAACTCAAGCGGACAGTATTGAGACAGTGATTTGAAGACATTACCGGGGTGTGGTTGTGATTCAGTGGGGAAATGCATTAGAGAGATTTTGTTTGACGGATAGCGCAAGTTGGTTAATAGGGTCCATGGGGGACATACCTTGGTTATTATTTGTAGAGAGGGATGGATGCGTTTAAAAATAGGATGGACTGATAGTTTTTCATATCTAATCTTAGAAAAATATGAATTTTAATCTTAGGTGGGTTTTTAATAATATTTGCGAAAGTTTTAGCGTTGTGGTCGAATTGAACAAGCGAAACGTGAAGAGATTGATTAGCTTTTACAGAAAACTGGACTAGATAAGTCTTTGGTTGTAAACAAAAGACGGTACTTTTTGGTCTTCTAGATGATTGTGATTACTTTTAACTGAGTAGAAAGGGGCTTAGTACAATAGGTTACCTTTACGAGATTTTGGGACATATCCTTCTAGGTAAGGGCAGAAGGTTATAGGAAATTTGTGTGAGGAAGTGGTTATAGGGATTGTAGATTGCATGAGTGAGGAATTTTGGATTTTAGTATCAAATGTTTAACAGATGGTTGTGTAGTAGTTGAGAAATTGTGTGGTTGAAATATATACTGTGATAGGGCTGTGTAGGTTGGTGGAAGATCCCCTTTAGTTTATTAATTTGTCCCGTATGGATATGTGGCCCTGTTCAACGCGACATAGGACTTTTCCGGAAGGTGAAATGGTAGTTCAAGTGGAGTTCTGTAGGTGAGATAGAGGGACCGTAGAATTTTTTCTTTGGTTGGATATCGTATTTGTAGATGGTTTTGAGGGACTAGGTGTGTCAATTGTTGTTCAAGGCAGTTGGATTTTATAACGAATAAAGAACCTAATAGAGATTATTAGTGGGAAAACGAGGTGTTATTTAGAGATGGATTTTGAGCCATTATTAGTGTTGGTGCACCTGTGAAAATTTCTGTAGTGACAATGGAGGTCTGACGAAGTTTCAGAATGAATAGAATAATTTTGTAAGGTGGTGTTGTTTGTGGAAATTGTATTTTAGTTTGATGTGGTTCTAATGGGCTAATTTCTGAGGTCCGGAGAGTCCCTGTGAGGTAATGGTCAGTTGTTGGAAGAAAAATGGTTCTGTTTGTGAAGATTTCTATGGAAATTATATTGTATAAGATGTTAGTGGAAGTTATTCTAGGAGATGTAGACAGTTTGATTTGGTCCTGTAGCAGCCAATTTATGAATGAGTTGAATAGTATTTGGATATTTGGGGTTTATTTTTCTCTTCTCTAATTTTTCAATTTAGTTTTTTTCGTTATAGAATTGTTTTAGGTTTTTTTTATTTTTCTTCATCTTAAAACTTTTTTCACTGATGGCCTTAATGATGTATCGTATTTATATCTCGTCCTTACGTCTATACTTTTTTGTCTAAAGTATGGGCCCTTTTTTATAGAAAAGTCATTTTGTTATGTGTGATATGTTAAGATTTAACACATATATATCAACAAGAACAGAAAGGTAATGGATATTAAGAAATGATAATGAAGGGCAGTACTTAAGGGAATTAATATTGGACTCTAGCTAAAGCAGGTGTAGGAAGTATTATCTTTTACATTTCAAAAGAGTATAATATTTGATATTAACAAATCGGAGGTTGCGGTTCCAGCATAAAGGTCATCGAGAAAGCGATGGAAAATACTGTGATAGTTCAAATATGGGGAATCTCTCTAGTGGGGATGTAGTTCGATGGCGTTTCATTATCATCCTTTATGAATTAGCAGGTGGTTCAGAATTATGTCAGAGGATATCTGTCTTTGATATTTAAAAAACGAAAATATAAAGAGTCAGTGGGTGCCATTAGTCTTCTTACATGGGGACGGAAGATATTTTAACAAAAGTTCAAGTGTCTCCAAATATTTATGTTAAAAGATCAGTAGGTAGAGAGGAATAAGCTCCGGTAATGTTTTTAGTTCTTTTGATGATAAAATGATTATCAAAAGTTGAATGGTTGGTACGTAAACCTATCAGTTAAGTCGTATGTGTTTTATCTAAAAGTGAAGCTTAACTGGATGGTTAGAGGTAAGTAGTTTTAGTAAGGACATATTTTTGTGGTAATTGGGGAAACTGTTTGATTGTGACTGAGAGTCGCTCATACGAAGAGCTTAATAAATTAAGGTGTGACTTTCTTTTATTTATGTTTTTGTTTTGTTGTGCTTTTGTCAAATTGATTAATGTTTTATTTATATACTTATGGAACATATCTTTATATATTGTGTTATATTGTTTTTTTTCATTCTTTTTTTAGGTTATGATTTGTTGCTTTTGTTAGTTCGATAAATATATGGAATTGTTGGTTCAGGTTGGTGTGTTTTTTCTTGAATTTGTTTATTTTTTTTCTTTTTTCACATACTAGTCGGCGGTTTTTTTTTCCGTTTTATTCACTCTTGTTTTTGTATTCCTTCATAGTTGACTACAGGTTTGGGTTAGATTCATGGGGTCTTGACTTAATAAAGTTGTGGTTCGATGTCTTTTTTTTTAAATATTATAAAGCTCAATACCTAGCGGATGCTCTTTCTAAACTCATTTGGATACTACTTAATAGACGAAAAAAATTTAATTCAAAAGACATAAAGTCATTCATATGTAAGTCCTTTTTCCGACTTGTGGACATGTTTCACTTATTTCATTTTTAATTTTTTTTTTCTTCTAGGTGTTATTTTTTTTTGATGGTTTTTCGGGTTGTGGTGTTTGTTTCTGCACGTTTTTTGTTATATTTGGTTGCTCCTTTAAGTTCTTTTTTTTTTTTTTTTTTTTTTTGCTTTTATAGATTTGGAGAAGGTCATTGAAAAAATTAAATCACCTCATTGTTGTTTCTTTTATTTAGTTAATAATTTTTTTTTGCATCCTCAACACATTTCCTTTTCCCATTTGCTTGACTTTTAAACACTATATCGGTTCATGTTGGCCCTTGATTTATGGTGTGCATGACGCGGGAGTGGGGCGTTGTAGTTTAGTGCATCTGGTGATATTGTTTTCTTGTTATTGAAAAGGTTTTAACGGCTTTTGGATTTTCCATTTTTGGTTTACTTTGCTCTCGTTTATTTGCTTGTTTCCTGTTTCTGTGTCTTGTGTTGTTTGTGTTTGGCTGAAATGTGTTACTAGGTCGTAGGTTTTGAGATCTATGTAGAGAGATATTTATACCTTTGATCATCTCGTCTCTAATTTTTATGAGGTTCTCCAGTGGTATCTTACTGTGCAATCGATACTGCTCCTCTTAATGGCCACGAGTTGGTTTGTGTTCACCTTTTTTTCACATTATGTTTTTGTTACTGTGTTATGTATATAGACTATATCTTATTTCGTATTTTTAATTTTAAACTATATATATTTATATTAAGGGTTCTTATTCTCATTATCACCATTTTTTATATACGAGTGAGGTAAGAATTTAAATCGAATTTTTTACTGCTTCATTAGACTGTTAAAATAGAAATTAATGATTATTTGTACGTTATGCTGAATGGTTATCCGTATTAAATTAGATAAGTAATCTGGTGTCATACCGGTATAAGTTTACAGACTTGATTATTGAGGTTTATTTGTTGTTCTTTCTCGAGCTCTCTCTTTGTGCTTATTCTTATTCTCTTCACTTTTTTTATATGTTATGTTCTATTTACTAAGCTAGTAGTATAGTGCCTAAGAAGACATGGTAAATCGTTCTTGTTATCTGTATCGCATCTTATGTGGGCTACTATAAAGGTGACTGTGCTGTGCAATTTCGGAACCTGTTTTGTAAGTTATATTCAGATAATGATAGTATTGCCGAGAACGATATTTATAATGACTGAATTTTCTTCTTTTCTTAATAATATTTTCCGCACCTATGATTATGTACCGTCTGACGGCGCGTGACTAGGGTGTGAGATGACCGTGATCATCTGTGATATCTTGATAGAGGACACGCTGGTTGCTTTGCTTGTCTCTCATGCTTGTTGGTACAAGCTCTAATAGTTTGGGTCTCTTCCCTGGAATTTTCCGCTAGCAACTTGAACTAAGCTATCTGAGGCTCATTTCATTGGTGTACAAAAAGTGGAGTCGCGAGCCACTAAACCGCATTATCTGTGCAAGACGCAGATAACAGAGGAATTATTCACCACACAGCCTTTGTAAGAAAATAAATCAGATTTCTCGTCCGCGATATAGTAATGTGGTCTGATTATCTATGTATTATTTCTCTTTCAAAAGGGCAGTAGCGCTCTGATAAGTGAGTAAGGCATGAGCTCAAGTAGAGTGTCGTAGACACAGCGAGCTGGATGACGCTTCTATGCTCGGATAGAGTGATGTTGTTTAAGATATATATCATCTGATAGTCTAGATATAAGCTTGTAGGTCATTTTCGATTTCTTTTGAGGTGACTGTTTGTTGGACCCGGTGCATTGTCTCCTCATGGTATTTATGTGTTCATTTGTTCTGTTACGTAATCTTGCTCGCCTGGATGGTTCTTGGCTTTTCCTCGTTATTGACCCGTTGATTCCCTAACGGGTTGTCTGACAAAGAGTGCCTATCGTTTATTTTTGTTCTTATAATACCCTCTTATTCCAGAGAAGTTCTATTTTCTTACACTCATCCCGTAACGTTCTCATTCACGACGTATGACTAGTCTGTACATCTAATGAAGGTGACGTATTTCCAAGCTAGCTACTTCCTCAGGAAAGGATATCAATTGACGACGTAGGGATTCCGTTTACATACCTTCAATCTAGTTTTTTTCTCTCTCTCACATCCTTTGCGTCTGGTTGATTACACACTTCCATCCTAAGATAACCATTGGCGTCGAACGATCTAAAAACCTACATATACCTGTATTATGAGCAAGTAGATTATTAGTATATGCTTCAGTTGCCGTGAGTATTTCATTCACAAAGAAGGTGAAACCCACAGAGGGTGATAGTAGATTACCTTCCCAGGAAGGCAAGGGAGTGTAGTTTCCTACCAGAATAAAGTCCAATTCGCACGGCAGTCTCTAGCTGGAATACGGCGTTTGCAAAGGGTTAGCTGTAGCAGTACCACAGAAGAAAGCGGGTCTCTCCCATAGGTATGGCTTTCTTCTAACCTTGTGAACGTATTGATTGATTAGGGAGTTTTTATAGGATATATTTGTATAATTCATCCACAGTCTTCTCCTTATCTGAGCGGTATGAAGGTATATCTGGTGCCTACACACGTGGTTAGAGTTGGCAACCAAGAGAAAACCTTCTCGAGCATCACGGTACCTCCCATTGATGTTATCACAACTCTCAATATGATAAGGTTGAAATATCATCAAGTAAATCCACAGTCTTAATCCTATCATTTCACTATTTCTTTACTGAGGAGAGATAAAAAAACGCCATCACGAATTGAGTGTTACTTTAAAATCCTGCCAAATCCTCTTTATAATAGACAAAGGTACAAACACAAGCAACTATGACTAGAGTGTAAATCAAGTAGTCTTTATGAGCTCTTAAAGTCAATTATTGCGCACACCAAAATGTACAAATGATGTCCTTAATCTGATGGGACTCTTTCTGATGTTGTCTTAATCTTTCATCCTACTAGATATTACGTGATTCAATTGGTATGATTTAAAGATGATGCTTTAAAACCTACCTTCTACTCTATCTCTCCTCTAAATGCTTATCTTAATGGAATTTCACACTGCCAATTAACTCCACTACGGTGAGAAAGGGCCTGAAATGAATACATCTGTCACCTCTCAAACTGTTGCAAAAATTTTATGAATCCCGTAGGTGGCGGTCTCCTAAAAGCCTTTTGTAAAAATTGCGACTCCTTCCGGCTTGTATTTGTTAGAGGTTCACAGTCTACACCAGTTTCTTTCGTACTTATGATACTAAACTCGCCACAACTTTGCACCTGGATTTGTACATACGTAATACCTACATTAGTTTCTGCCAAAATGCTTTTCAGCTACCCTTAATTCCGTAATACTGGCGTGCAATTTCATTAATTGTTGCAAATTTTTTTGCTAGTCAACAAAAACTTTTTCAAACACGCGATTTAGAAACCCAATATGTTGGCTCCAGACTGGGAATTCAATTATGCCTTGCAAAGGATGGACTTGCTCCGTGGACCTAGTTTGCCCAAATTGAAAGACGCAACTATTCAGGTAGAGATTCTTGTGTCTACGAACAAACAAACTTCTGTATTTCTCTGGGTATGAAAATGCGTAAAAAAAAAACTTCAGATAAGACATCTAATCTGTGTATTCAGAAGCAATTATATTGCTTCAGGAGATAAGAGCCACAGCTCGAGGTGCAGCAAAGAAAGTCCTTTGTCCAGAGTGAAATTTAATACTAATCCTCCACATTACATAACTCTGCAGCGAATCTCTTTTCATTTCAAATAGTGTGTTTTCTCTGCTCTTATTATTCAGGTTGAGATTCCGGGGTTTCTTTTTTTTTTTCATTGTTGTGTATATTATTATATTCTGAAATCAAATAGAGGATGCTTGACCGTAATATACATATTGTCTATCTATTCGTTAAAATACAGCAACTGTTCGTCAGGTTTTCCTGGGTCGCCTTTTCAGTTCTCCGTCGCTGCTCATGGCAGAAAGAATGGGAAGTTTAATTTCTTCAGTGCGAAAGCCTTTTTCCCTAATCGATTCTCATGACTAGATAAATAATAATAATAATTAATAATAAAATAATAATAATTATTAATAATAATAACTAAAATATATAATAATAATAGATATAGAGTATAATATACAAACTAAATAAGATACTGAATAAGTGAACCTCCATAGTATAATAATCATAAGGTATAATAATATATGAGTATTAATAATAATAAATAATGACATAATAATAAAGAGATCAAATTATATATGAAATAAACAAATTGATATTAAATTATTGGATATCAGGATTCCCAACACGAGATTAATTATTAAATATTTTTTAGATATGTTTATTTACAATTAATAATAGTTTGATGTGTGTTTCAATTTTAAATTTATGCAGTGAGCTCATAAATTCAACATTTATGATAATGACTACAATGAAGGAGGAAAAATTTGGGCAGAGAAGAATTTTTAATTGGTTGTGAGATAGTGTTAAAATGCGTGCCCAAGATAGATACAGTACATATGACAAGATATGATACTATATATATATATATAATATATATATATATATATATTAATATTCAATATATATTATATTAAATATTTCCCATTATTTGACAATAAATATTTATATATTGACCCTGTAGCGGCCATTTTAAAAATAAATAATATTTTAATTATATAAGTAATATTATATATATATATATATACTTATATATATATATATTATGATGGACATTCTAGACATATGAGTTGCTACTTAACTAGCTATTACCTTATATATGATAGTAATAAAAATTTATAATATTATCTATACAACAAGTGCATCAGACCTTTTATATTGACCCTCAACTGTATCGATTTAGAGTTTTACAGAGTGAAATGATTCATATAGATATTAATATAAATCATTAGTACTATATATTAGATCATAAATATAAATATTGGTGAATCATTGAATATTTTATTCAATTATAATATTTTATAGACCAAAATTCTATATTTAGACCTCATGTTAACCCGGGCTCTTATCCCACCCATAATAAAAATAATTTATGTGACATCTCGACATTTTTCATCCTTTCAACTAAGCTTATATCCTAAGTAAAAATTAGATATAAATAATAATTTTTATATCACCTAAAATACTTCAAGGATATGAACTGATATGTGATACTCACCTCTTTCGCAACCTCTCATTTAGTTTAGCCATCTCACCATCTACAGCTCCTCAACAAACAATCAAAATGTATGATTAAAATATCTAATTTACTTTTTAAAAATTCTCTTTTAGATCACATTTATCTCATGTTATGTTCTAGTGTGAAATTACATCATCCATTATTTTTACCAAAATTATATTCTTTACAACAGAGGACCACTTCTAATGAATCTACGGGTGGACTCATCCATAATATAATTGAATAATTATATAATTAGATAAACTCTAGACATCTCTTGCCTCCCATAAATTTTATTTTAGCATCTTAGATTGTTTCACTCCTATCGCCTGGTGTGTGTTTTTAAAGAGGGGGTAATTAATGTGTTGCACATAGTTCATGAGGGATCTGTTGGCCCTCCGTACGATCTAGAGGTTACAGATGTTGGTAGGAGGGTGTTGGCGATGTTGTGTGTGATGTTGTGTGAGTGCGTGGGTTGTGTGTAGTGATATGTCGAAAAGACATTTTCATATGCGTTTTTGCCTGTGATGTTAAATGCAGTGGTTTCAGGTCTGATATCGTTGAAGCAACTCAAAACCTTCACCATGGACTCTCGCTTAAGCACAGGGTAGCGTCATGCTCTTAAAAAAAAATTTTATGTGACATATTCTATTCCCCATATTGTCGTATTAGGTCACATAAAGATCTCTTGCGTATAATGTTTTTTATCCAAGAAATGTGTTGCAGTATATTTTATCTAAAATTAAGTTCACACAAACCCCTACAAACCCAGCGGTAACCACCTGTTACCCCCCGTACCCCCTTACCCCCATCAGCCCCACTCTCCCATCGCGGGTTATAGCAGCTATATGTTTGCGTTTTTTCGCGCAGTTATAAATTTATACTTGTAGATATATTCACATTTACATGAAATATTGAGATGGCTCTTATGGTTATAATCGTATATGGTGTATCTTCTTTTGAACGCATTTCATAATAGTACTTTGTCTCTATGTTCTATTGGAAAATATCTGTAATATATTTTATTGATAAGACTACCTCCTCTCTTGTTAATACGTGGGTTCTGGTGGGCTCTCATTAAAAAAAATTTTTATTGTTGATAAGCATTCTATACTCTAGTTTGGCCCTATTTATATTACCATGTTACCTGGAAGTGAGTTCATTATTATATTATTAGATTTGGTATGATAAACTCCTAAGGTATATGGCATATAAGTTAAAAGCTGCTGTTATTAAAGAGTGTATTGATTTATATATCCTGATCAATGAGTGTGCGTTGGCATAGTATGTTAATTCACTCTTGCTGTGCGTTTAAATTCAGTTCAAAAATATATTAAGTGGCAGCATTCTAGGCGCACAAGTTTGATATTGCTTCCCATCTCATATACTGATCTTAATGCGTTATTCCTAAACATCTCTCAGGGAATCCAGTAGGCCATGTCCTCGTGGTTACTGTGGCCTCCCATATAGACATAATCTTAAAGCTTTGACAGTGTACACCTTATATGGTTCATAGTGTGTGTCTTTCTCGCTCTCTAATTAAAGCTACCTTCCTTGGATTTCCTTCTTCGCTTTGCTTACCCTTCGTCTAGTTTTCTTTCAAGAATTGTTATTAGTACTCTGGTTATTATAAAATAATATCTTTTCCATAATCTCCTCAGACGTAGACTTGGTTTATGGTGAGGCAACCCTCTGTCCTTCACCTGTACTTATTTAAAAATGGTATGGTTTTAGCGAGATTGAGTGTGTCATCAGTGGGTTTGCCATATTATACTGTTATATCAAAATTGGCATTGAATTTTTCGCGTTTATCTCACTAACTTATTTATCTGCTGAGCGTGATCCAAAAATTTCCATGACCTACTCAACTGTACGGTGCTCTCCATTAGCATATTTAGTCGTCTGTACCATATACATCACAAATGATTGCTGGACCTCTTTTTGCCGTGAATGCACTATATCTTACCTCCTTGATGTCTCCTTTTAACTAAATTATTTACAATTTAATTAGTCGACCCACCTCCCCGTTATCAGATTTTGTATGCGTGAGCGAGCCTCTCGCCTCTTCGTTCCACACAGGTATTCCGATATCCAATTATGCTTGACTCGAAATAGAGTTGGCAGATATACTGTTATATCAAATCTTCATTGAATTTTTCCCATATTTTCACCAAAAATTCCATTGATCTTCTGTACGCGGCCTTTTTCACAATCATAAATGTGTTAGGTGGTTAGTTCATCTTAGCACCATGTGTTTGCGAGCCTGGTTAGCCTCACACCGGTAAGATTTTGATATTCGACATTATTCAACTCTTTGAAAAAACTCGATATTATAACTACGATTATATACTACCTTCATCAACAGCATAAGAGAGGACACATGTCGGCTCCTAACTTTCCTATCCTCTTTCGAACCGCATCTAATTGCTAGCGTGAGATCCTTAGTCAAACAAAACAAAACGTATTCTCTTGTACTAAAATAAAATTAGTGAATTGTCTGTGATTACATATCGGCGGTCTACAATTTCCTACAATCTTATCACGATTTGGCACAAATATTGTTGTCACCTACATAAATATAGGTATGTGCATCTCCGAGAAAATTCTATGTTCAGATTGTGAGTGACCACTTTTTTTTCCCTCCTTGCTTCAGGGTATATCTCCGCAGTTAGCTCACTCCTCTCCTATTACGTGACACCTGTAAGGTGAGATGAGAAGCATATTTTATAGCTAGGTATCCTGGTGTCTCCCATCTCTTTTACACTTCTGGAGAGATATTACTTGATGGCTAAGGCTTATAAATTGAGATATATAAAAATACATGTCCTATTTACTATTCTGACATACCAGCCAATGATGACCCGCTCTCGTTCTCCTGTCGAACCGGACGTATTGTGCCCTCTACGTGTTTATCGTTAATAGAGATGAATAGATATCAACGCGAAGGTAGCTCGCAGAGAATATAGCATTCCCGTGGCTCGCTATCTCTCTCACACACTGTGCGAGAGAGGCACATTCGCGCCTCACGTTTAAAGCACAAATTGATTGTGCCCTATACTATGACTCACACTGAGAAAATTGTTGCATAATAATGACACTCAAGCGTCATCGTACTACGTTGCTAGTTAGCGCTCCTCTCTATACTTTCACAAGCCAACATATGTTTATTATGTGATGATCCCGTTATTGCTCTATCTGACTCATATTGTGTTGCGCCTGCATTATTTATTAACAATTCTTCATGCTTATCTCTCATATCGCGCTGAGTCTTTTCCAGCACCAAACCTGAGGAATTGCGTTAAGCAAGGACTGGATGAGAGGTGATTTTATTACTTATTCCAACCCAGAGACTGGCGATTGTACTCTTTAACTCTTGTATGCTGTTTATCATGTGTGGGATTTATTGTTTTAATTTATTATTCAAGATTCCTCTATTATTACACATTTGTGTTTGCCCCCTCCTTTTGATATCCGAGACCACTATGTCCCGGTCGAGTTTTGGGTGTATCGATATGTTTTAACACAAAATAATGATTTTAATATATCGCTAACTCTCTCTAATATAGATACTATATATGTCCTAAAATATCTGAGCACTTCCTTCTTGGTGACGGGAGCTTCTTCTCTCTCAGGAGGAGAGCTTATATATAAAATCGTATTGTTGCTTTAACATTATCACGATTATTGTGTCGACCCAAAATTTGTATTGCACACCTTAGTATTCTAGCCTTCGACTAAGTGTAATCATTCACCTTATTGTACCACCTATATATCATTCTCAATTATTGCTCCTCTCGATGTCATTCACTCGAAAATATATAGAGCTTTTTATACAATTGATTGAGCGATCATATGTAACCAAAATTCTCAATACATCCTTGTGGTGAGTCGTTTAATAAACCAATTAATATCAGTATTCCACTTTAGACATTCTTCCTCAATATATTTAAATTGATATGAGGAGTAGCCTTAAATTACAGAGTCAAAGTTTAATGACCCTCTCCTATGTCACGGAGTCTCACCTAGCCACACGAAAAATCTATTCCATTATTCATTTTTTTTTTTACAGTTAACACCACCGTTCACCGGCAGTCCTATTCAAAGAAGGTTTGTACTCATGTTTCATGTCTGAGTAAAGACTCAGTTGAAGCCAAGAGAGAATAGCCCACCATTCTCCAGCCCGATCAGTTATCATAAACCTTGGGTCCCTCGCTTTATTGGCGGTTGCTCTTCCCACTGAGCTACCTGGGTAGTACGAATAGAGGAGATTCCCTGCTTCAGGCTATTGCGCGAAAAATCTTCATTAGTTGTACGTTCCAACTGGTCCACATACTCCAGTCACATTCACTGGCCAGAGACTACGTTTTTAATTTATTATTTCCATTGCACTGGTGTTTTACAATGCCTGATTCTTTCAACTTATTAAAGTTTCTCACGATAATTTGGTTTAATAATAATTAATAATAATAATAATAATAATAATAATAATAATAATTAATAATTAATAATAATAATAATAATAATAATAATAATAATAATAATAATAATTATTTATTATTATTATTATTATTATTATTATTATTATTAATTATTATTATTATTATTATTATTATGTATTATTATTATTATTATATATTATTATTATTATTATTTTATTATTATTATTATTCTATTATTATTATTAGTATTTATTATTATTAATTATTACTATTACTATTATTTTTATTATTATTATATAATAATAACTTAGCATTATTATCAAAAATATTTACTCATATATTATTATTATTAGTACTTATTATTATTATAAAGTATTATTATTATTATTATTATTATTATTATTATTATTATTATTATTATTATTTTATTATTATTATTATATTATATTATAAATGTTGTTATTATTATTATTATTATTATTATTATTATTATTATATTATTATTATTATTATTATTATTATATATTATTATTATTATTATTATTATTAATTATATTAATTATTTATTATTATTTTATTATAATATTATGATTATTATTATTATTTTATTATTATTATTATTATTATTATTATTATTATTTATATATATTTATAAATATATATTATTATTATTATCTATTATTATTATTATTATTATTATTATTATTATTATTATTATATTAATTATATTATTTATTATTATTATTATTTATTATTATTATTATTATTATTATTTATTATTAATTTTTATTATTATTTATTATTATTAATTATTATTTATTATATTATATATTATTTATTATTTATTATTATTATTATTATTATTATATTATTATTATATGATCATTATTATTATTATTATTTATTATTATTATTATATTATTATTATTATTATTATTATTATTATTATTATTAATTATTATTATTAAGGATTATTATTACGCTTTTGAATCTTGCTTCATCGTAAGTTGTCATAAAAACACGCAGTTATCAAATCGTTAATATCTAACATTCAAAAGAAAATGTTAAGTCCAAACTCTCGCTCAAAACAGAATAACTGATGAGGACAATTGCAATAATATGAACTTTACTAGAACTTTAATTTGCGGAAAATGAGACGAAAAAAAGGTTAACTTTTACGGACTTAGCGTAGACTTTGTTGTTTTTGGACTTTGAAAATCCATTTGAATTAAAATTAAATCTTATAATACTACTGTTATTTGTGATAATAATAATAATAATAATAATAATAAACAAGAATACTTTTAATAATATTGTTGCGGTTAAAAAATTGTAAATGCGCCTAATAATAATAATGTAGTTAATTTAAATAATAATAATTTAATAATAATAATCAATAATAATAATAATAATAAAATAATAATAATAATAATAATAATAATAATAATAATAATAATAATAATAATAATAATAAATAATAATAATAATAATAAATAAGTAATAATAATAATAATAATAATAATAATAATAATAATAATAATAATAATAATAATAATAATAATAATAATAATAATAATAATTAAGAAGTATTAATAATAATAATAATAAATAAATAATAATAATTAATAATAAATAATTAATAATAATAATAATAATAATAATAATAAATAATAATTAATTAATAATAATATAATAATTAATAATAATAATAATAATAAAAGAAGTATTAGACAGTAATAATAATAATAATAATAATAAAAATGTAAAGATGTTAAGAATAAATGAATATGCAAATCATAATAATATAATAATAATAGATAATAATAATTAATAATAAATAATAATAATAAATAATAATAATAATAATAATAACCTTAGTTATAATTAATAATAATAATAAAATAATAATAATAATAATAATTATTAATCAATAACCTTATTATAATAATAACAATATATAATAATAATATTTAATAATAATTAATAATAATATAATAATAATAATAAATATAATAATTAATAATAATAATTAATAATAATAATAATAATTAATAATAATAATTAATAATAATAATAATAAAAATAAATAATAAATAATAATTAATAATAATTAATAATAATAATAATAATAATAATAATAATGAAAATAATTAATAATAATAATAATAATAAAAAATAATACTAATAATAAATAATAATAATAATAATAATAATAATAATAATAATATATAATAAATATAAAATAATAATAATAATTAATAATTAATAATTAATAACAATTAATAATAATAATAATAATAATAAATTGAATAACTTTTAATTATAATAATAAAATAATAATAATAATAATAAAAATAATAATTAATTAAGAAATAATAATAAAAAATAAACAATAAAATAAAAGTAATTAAGAAAAATAATAAATAATAATAATAATAATATAATTAATAATAATAATAATAATAATAATTAATAATAATAATAATAAAATAATAATATAATAATAACAATAATAATAACAATAATAATTAATAATAATTAATAATAATAATAATAAAATAATAATAATAATATAATAATTTAATAATAATAATAATAATTAAATAAAATTAGTTATCTGAAAACATTTAACAGCAGCAATAATTCTTACGTCACTAGAAATTAATTAAATAACATTGGTATTCTTAAAATATTGAATGATAAGCTATGTATAGAGTGAGGCTTTTCCTTATTTTATAATCTTTTATAAAAGGAACATATTTTTAAAATAATTTTGCTTCACTATATTTTTATATAAATATTTTGGAACAATTTATACATCCTAGCAACATTTTAGTACGTTTTACGTTCAAGTACTTTTTATTGCCTGCTTATCTAGGAAAATTACAATATATAATATATATATATATAATATATTATTAAATATATATATATAAAAAATATATATATATATATATATATATATATATATATATATATATATATATATATATATATATATATATAGGCAATTTCTTAGATAAGCAGGCAATAAAAAGTACTTGAACGTAAAACGTACTAAAATGTTGCTAGGATGTATAAATTGTTCCAAAATATTTATATAAAAAATTAAAAATATAGTGAAGCAAAATTATTTTAAAAATATGTTCCTTTTATAAAAGATTATAAAATAAGGAAAAGCCTCACTCTATACA
>JABUQX010042668.1:0-17205 GCA_015478945.1 Trachelipus rathkii
AAAAGTTTTCTCTGGGCCGAGTCATCCTAAAAGCGTGTTTTCGAGATTGAAGTATTTGCTTTCTTCCATCTTTGGACCCTTTTAAATTTGGATTTTCCTTTTATCTTTCAAGCAGTCTTTTCTGTTTGTTTTTCATTTTTCTTTTAGTTATAGCACTAATAACATTATCTATTCAGTTTTTTAAGAGAATTTTATTGACATTTCAGAAAAACCAATATATTCGCGTTATATATTGTTGTATAATAAATTACACAGTTATGCCTTCACTCACCGAATACAATATATTAATAAAATATTATATATATATTATAATTTATTTATATAATTTTTTTATTTTATTAATATATATATAGTTATTTTTTTCCTATTCTTTTTATTAATATATATAAATATAATAAGCGTATAATTTTTATACAGTGTATACTGTTCTAAGATACAATTTATACATAACATATATATATTATATATATTCTATTTCTACCAATAATAAGTTATAGGCCCTTATATATATA
Source organism: Trachelipus rathkii (assembly GCA_015478945.1). NCBI lineage: Eukaryota > Metazoa > Arthropoda > Malacostraca > Isopoda > Trachelipodidae > Trachelipus > Trachelipus rathkii. The sequence continues at coordinate 513 of JABUQX010042668.1, forward strand.
GGAAATAAATAAATAGTTATATTATTATATATATATATAATTTAAGTAAATACCTATAAATTATTATTACTCCTAATAATATAAGTAAATATATATTATATAATTATTTATAATTTTATATATTTATAACATTATTAAAAATAATAATAGATTATTTGAAATTATGTACAGACCCTCCATCTGCCCACTATGACCATCGAGAGACCAAATGGGTTGAAATTGCTTAAACACTGAAAGTGGGCTGGGTGAGCGTAATGGGAGAGAGAGGAAGCCGTATGGGAAGATTGCTGTCCCAGGAAAGATAGCTGATGGACCAAACCCGTCCCCCGTTTAGAGCCGTCAGCTAAGACACTCGGAGCCATAAAAATCCCTGTAAAAAAACATGCGCGAAGAAATGAGAACATAAATGGATAAGTTATAAATTTTTAATAAGGCAGCAGGGTACTGGTTCTTAGAAAGAGAATGTCAAGAACAGGAAAAGATGACTGGGAAGCAAGGAATAGTTAAGCTTGTATATTTATTGCCCTGTTTTATTCATAAGAGATATTTAAAAGTAACAGCCCCAAAAAAACACCAATATAATGACAAAAGATGGTGTAAGAGAAGATTAATGAAACATGTTACAAGATATAAAACTGTGGTTTTGCAAAATGGCAATAAGATGGATTCTTGAGGGGCAATCTCTTTGTCAAAGAAATCAATGTCCAGAGCAGAAGTGTATTTGATCTTGATAAGAGTACTGATAAGGAGAACTGTTGCACTGATGTATGCTATCTTCGAAATAAGAAGAGAGTAGGATCACATCAGACATAATATAACTTTCTAGGCTTATGACCCCGAGGGTGAAGATCGGAAGTTTTTATCCTATAATGGATATACGGATCGCCTCATTGGGTATAGGTGAACACACAACAGAAAAATGTAAAGAAGTTTATGTTGAGAAGCCTGGCCATTATACTGTGCAGCCTATAAGTTCACACAAAAACATCGATCAGTACTTAGGGCAATTAGCCGATCATGCACACACAAGATTTAAGGTGAGATTGTACTCAAAATTATGGTGTAAGTAACTAACGCATGACAAGTTATCTCTTTCAGGTAATTTAATATTGCGGTGCTCGACATTAGCTAGGTGGTACATTATAATCCAAGAATGAGGCTCCAGAAAAATTTTAAGACATTGTGAAGTTACTGGAGAATAGGAGGTAAACACAGTATAAACTTATAGGTAAGCGACAGGAAGGAAGTGAGGGGGAGAACAGGTGGTAAAGGAAGAGGGAACAAAGGAAGGAATGGCAGCGACAGGAACCTTAATATAGTATAAAAAGATATAATATGATAAATAAAGAAAAAGATATAGTCATAATGGGTAAGTAGAAGGAGAATATATAGAGAGTAAATAAAAAAAAAGAGAAAAGTGAAAGAGAGAGGAGATGCCAAGAAAAAAATATAATGTAAGATATCGACACTTCAAGTATAATATGGCCTGAAATATAAATATAAAAAATAAGTTTTATGTATCACTCATGGACCACAAGAGTATCTTTGGTAACTCCTCTTGACCCGCGCGCCTAACCCCACTGCATGCTCAATAACGCATAATTCGTTTTTTAACATAACACTTTTTGAGAACACAGAATGCTATACCTTGCAAATTAGCGACATATGGAAATATATAACATGTGTTATGTCCATATGTCATACTAAATTTATTAAGCTGCATGATCCTTTCTTGTATAAATTAAACCTGTTTATGTCAAACACTAAGTGTGGTATAAGAACCCAGTAATCATATTCTTTTATGAGCTAGTATTTTTGAGTTTTAGACACATACTTATGTAAGTTTACATACTCTAATACGTATCTGAATATATTAATAATAATATTTGATAATATATCTTTTTAGCCCTTACTATTATACTACAGAATAATATTGTTAATTATATATTATTATTTAATATATATTATTAATAATATAAATATTAAATATATAATATTTATAATAATACTTTATTTATATATATATTATATACATTAATATTATATATATAAAATTATATATATTATATTTATATATATATATATATATATATATATATATATATAATATAATTTAATAATATAATATATAATATTATTAATATATAATAATTAAATATACTATATAATATTATTATATAAATAAATATTAACAATATATATATTTATAAGATATATATATATATATATATATATAATTATTAAAATATTATAATGTATATTAATATATATAAGTTGTATCGTACCTTTAAGCATATTTATTATATATCTTGTATACATATCATTATATACTTGGTGAATTCAGTGTTAATTATATATAAAAATAAGAAAAAACGAAAAAAATTAATAAAATATATTATTATTTTTATTATTATTATCTTAATGATAAGATACCTATTTTTATTATTTATATAATTCAATATAAAGTATAAACTTTTATATATTTTAGGGTATACTGTTTGAATAATCAATAATATTCGAGGAAGCGTGATAAAATTTCTGTTGTTTTATTTTTATAGATTAAATGACTTTCTTATTTTTTCAAAATTTTTGTTTTAAAACTTTAAACGAGTTATATTTACAAGTTTTTATTTTATCAAATCCATTTTTAATATTTATATTTTGTTTGTATGTCTGTTTCTCATTAGTTGCTAATAACAAGTATGAATGCTTCTTTTTGAATTCTTTTGTGATGATTAACTTGTAATACTAATTTAACTTATTAATTATATTATGCCTATTTTATTAGTGTAAAATATAATGCCTTTATATAATGATAAAAAAATACCTATCATGAATATACAGTGTTATCTGCTTATATGTCAGTCATAGTAGTAAGGCAAGATTTTTTAATACAATAAATTACATAATGTAAATATTATAATATTATATATAATACTAAATACTTAAATTTATTATTCATATAAAAATACACCAGACAGTATAATAAGGAAAAAAATATATTATAATAGAATAATATATATAATTTACTACTTTAATAATTTATTATGTCTAGGTTTTTGTTTACTTCATATATAAAATCTTTAATATATATATATATTAACTATATTATATATATCTATAATTAATATATATATATATATATATATATTATATATACTAATTATATATATATATATAATATACATATATTATATATTTTATTTGGGAGACGGGGGTTATATAGTGATTATGAAACGAGAGTCGATAACATAAGAGAATAGCGAGCCTGCCATATGTTAATGAGCCACATTTTGACTTATGATAGGACCGTATTTAGGTTGATATGTCTTAAAATATTTCTTTGCAACTCCTAGTCACACATTGCCTAGATAGGTGTCATACCAAATCTATTAGCAACTTTCACTGATCATTTTTGATGGTATATATAACAAAGCGTTTCATAATCGTTTACCTCTCCTTGCTCTACGCGTAGCGCCTCACTCCCATTAACTTATTGATGTCTATGATGAGTAACTCCTCTTTTTTTCTTCATTTATATCATCGTTAATCGTATTTTTGCATTGCAGAAATTCAAATACATAAATCATGCTCTTGAAATCACCAAAAATATAGAGAAGATCCCGTAATGATCACTAATCCATTTTACATCCCACATATAAATCAAAGAATTTACATATTATGGCCAAAGGTATCGAATGGTTACATATATTAAGAGAATTCCCTTGACTTCCAATACTTTCTCTTCAGCTTTTGTGCTAAACCCTAAGTGCATGTTCGAATTTTTTTGAAGTACAACACTTTCGCTGCGACTAGGATTATATAGTAATTTCCTGCTTGTCAGCTTGGATACCATGTCTTGTAAACCTACCACTATCATTGAATTTTCTTCACGCTAGGATGTATTATTATTTCATATCAGTGTTCACACGTACACATGAAATAAAAAAGATAGAAGCCTATATCCTCACTCTCTATATATATTTCATAAAACATACTTGTCTTTTTTCGAATTTCTTATGTAGCCAAAGAAAACATTTACGCCTGTAAAAAACTTTCAACCACATAAACAAAATACATTTTCTAAGAAAAGAGAACGAGAGAACACTATACTAATATATTAACGAGGTTTTTTTTCCTCGAGCTGTGTGATAGAGAAAAAACAGATATTTACTATCAAGACTAAAAATCTTGAGAACACCAAATGTAAATTTAGTTGTTTCGTTTCCTTCAGTAAACTTTTTAAACGTCACATTGATGGTTGAAATATAGTGGTTGGTGTCGTCTGTCATTTTGTATTGATTTCTGATCAAATATCTCGGGTTGGTTCTACCTTCATATTAATTTCTTAATGATATAGGGAGAAGTGTAGTATTTTTGGTCTTAATGTAGTTCTTTCCCACACTATATGAGTCTCTCTTCTCAATCTTCTTTTGAAGAGTAAGCTCTCACTCTTCCTTCCACCTGATCTCGGAACCTCCTTAATTGGCATATATGCCTCTTATATATAAATAGCCTTTCCACATCTCCCCCAAATCAATTCTTTATATCTCAAGTTTTTCAAATCAGAAACTCTTTATAAACACTAAAAACTAAAAAATATCAGCATCCATTTTACCACATCCTTTCCCAACGACCTGGTTCCTATTTAATACACAACTATCCATTTAAAATTAAAATTCATCACTTACTAAATCATCGTTACTGTAATTTTTTCCATACTGCAGAAAAGTCTTTAATTATTTCTGGTGCAAATGTCTTAAGAGTGTTTCGATTATTCGAGTTTTTAGATATTACCATACTGGCTTTTTCCACATCAAGTATTAATAATTATAAATATATTATATATAATATAAAATATTTAAATATATTATATATATATATATATATAATATAATATATATATTATATATATTTATTAATTTTAATTATATATAATAATAATATTATATTATTAATATATTAAATACTATATATTATATATATATTTTATATTAATAATATTAAATATATATATATTATAAAATATAATATTAAAATATTATATATATATAATTAATTATATATATATATATATAATATTAATATATATACTTAAAATAATTAATAATATAATATATATTTAAATATATCCTATATATATATATATATTATAATATATATATATTAATAATATATATATATAATAAATATAATATTAATAACTACAAAATTATATATATAAAATATATAATACTACTAATAGTAATTATTATATTATATAATAATTAAATTAAATAATATATATATCAATAATATATATAAATGAATTTATATAATATATATATAAATATATATATAAATATTAAAAATATATATTATTAAAATAAATTTATATTATTATATTATATTATATATTAAATATATATATATATATATATTATAATATTACGGATGTATAATTGTAAATATTAACCTGTGTATATCTTGTTGCATGATCTATTATCATTAAAAAAAATTATAATATAAATATTGAAATATCTATTTTATAATTCGAATTCCAGCATTTTCATTTTGAACTATTTAATTACTTGCAATCTAAAATTTATCTTAGCTCAAATGTTCTTTATTTTTCATAAATTTATTTTAATTACTTTTCTATATAAGAAAGAAGATTAAAAGTAAAATATAGTCACTAAATCTAGAAAAATGAAGAACAAAAAGTTCTCACCTGAAAACAAAAGTTTTTAGTATTTACTATTTGACTGAATATTATTAAATATTAACTTATTTAAAATAGACAAGTCCAAAGTTTACCTATAATATACAGGGTAAATAAAATAAATATACTTGAAATAAATATATAATAAATATGGTATATAATACAACGGTGGGCTACATATATAATATAATAAAATTAAGATAATGATATCATAGACATTTACAATATAATAGTAAAATATTGTATTTTTCTTATTACCCTTTATAAAATACACATAAGTATATTTTCAATATATAAAAATATATAAATAATATTAATAAAAAAACTATAAAATAAAAAAAAATAATACGTAAAAAATTAATATTATTATTATATTTATTTATTATTTATTATCTTTTTCATATTATTATCAATATTCACATTAATATAATATATATATATGTATATTCTCACTATACCCCTATAATATAAATACATATAGTGACAGGTTTTTTCGTGAAAAGACATATAATATTCTTTCGAAGAATAAAATGAAGCGCATTGTTATTTTTTTTCTTTATTGTTAACCACCTTCATTGATGGATTCGGCCATATTTAAATATAATACATATATATTAATAATTATAATAAGTTGTAGGTAAATGAATTTAAATCGTATAATTTTGTATAAATAAATAATAATAATAATTAATAATATAATAATAATAAATGAATAATAATAATAATAATAATAAAATCCTATAATATATATATTTATTTTTTAATATATTTAATATAAAGTATAATATAAATAATAAAAAATAAAAATATAATGGAAAATAATAATAATAAGATATTGAGCCCTTATTATTATAATAATAAAATAATAATAATAATAATAAATAATAATAAATAATAATAAAAAAATATTACATAAAAATAAAAATAATAATTAAATATATATTAATATTAAATAATTATAATAATTAATTATATATTCAACTTTCAAATCATTTAGCGCTCATTTTATTTTAAAAATATTATTTATTTTTATTTTCATTTGTGATTATCAAAATTATTTTAATAATGAGATGTTTATGTATATAATGTATTATGTATATATTAAAATTATCCTATTATTATATTATTATTATTTATTATTAAATTATTATTATTATATTCACTTCCATTAAATTATTAGTATAAATTATTAATTAATTATTATTATTTATTAATATTATTATTAATTTCACTACAGTTATCTATTATTATTATTAATAATATATTAATAATTTGATGTATTATTTATTATTATATATTATATAAAATTATTATATTATTATAATATATATTAATTATATAATATAAAATCATAATTTTAATTATTATTAATTATTATTGCTTTATTTTAAGTTAATTTTATTAATTATAGTTCAATCACTGTTGTAATATATTAATCTTTTTTATTTATTTTATTCGTTAGTATTTTATGCAGTATATTTATTGAAAAAAAAATCTGAAAGAGCAAATTTATCAAAAACTAATAAGCAGTTTTAAACACCTTACTATAAAGAAATAACTTTGGTTTCATGATCTCAATATAAATAAGAGTAGAGAGAGAGAAAGAAGAAAGAGATATGATAGATATAGATAGATAAAGATAGATAGATAGATAAGTACTAGACTACGATAGATACGATACATAGAAATCTAGAATATGAATAAGATAAGATAGAACTCACGCTAGAATAGATAGATACATAGATAGATAGATAGATATATTATATATAATATATAAGATAGAAAAAGTAGTAGATAGATAGATAGATAGATAGATAGATAGATAGAGTGATAGATAGATAGATAGAATAGATAGATAGATAGATGAACGATAGATAGATAGATAGATAGAATAGAAATAGATAGATAGATAGATAGATTAGATATAGGCCTAGATTTATGCGATGCTGAGTTTGAATAGATAGATATTGTATAGACCTACGAGATATAAGATAGAATAGATAGATAGATAGATAGATATGATTATGATAGAATGTAGAATTAGATAGATATATAGATTTTCTATATTGTAAAGGAGATATAATAGAGATATTGTATTTAGATAGAGAGAGAGAATAAAAAAGAAAGTAGATAGACAATAAGAGAGAAAAAGAGAGAATAAGAAGAAAGCGAGAGAGACGAGAGAGAGAGAGATTGAGATGAGAGTAGAGAATAGATAGAAGAGATGAGTAAGGTATGTTGAAAGAAGCAAGGTGCAGCGCGAGACTGAAGAGAGAGAGAGAGAGAGAGAGAGAGAGAGAGTAGTAGAGTAGTGGAGAGACAAGACAGAGACAGAGACTGAGAGACAGAGAGACAGAGAGACAGAGAGACAGAGAGACAGAGACAGAGACAGAGAGAGAGAAGGCGAATGTATAAATTGACTAAACTTGGGGAATTCGGTTAATCATGTATAACATCTTCTGCAACACCCGTCACAGAAGAGGTGAATAAAACTTTTTGCGGTTTGAGGATGACTCAATGATAAAGCGTCCAGTACATTGTTCTCAGTGGCAACCAGCGATGGATCGATTCCAGATGAGGTATGTTTTCTTTATCTTCCCTTAATTGTTCTTTGTTTTCAGACTTAATAATTGCGGTTATGGCAATGTTAAAATATTTTGAAACGGGGGAGGAACAGGGTAAAAACCTGGTAATATCCCCTTGAATGGAACTCGTCCTCTTAAAGTTGTTCTTGAATCAAATTTTTTGGGGTTTGAGGATGGCTCAATGGTAAAGCCTCGAGTACACTGTTCTCAATCGCAACATGCGGTGGTTAGATTATAGATGAATCATGATTTCTTTATCTTTGCGTAATTGTTCTTTATTTTTTGATATATATATATATATATATAGCAGTATATATGCTATATATATATATATATATATATATATATATATATATATATATATATATATTATATATATATATAAACACATTTGCATATAATATATATACAAAAACACAATAACACACATGAAGTGGCAGGCGCACGAAAAACGCGCGAGTTCACGATAAATGCGAAACGGTTAACACCCAAATTCCAACTGAATTATCATCGATAAACCTGGGAAGAGCAGCAGCGACAGTTGGCTGTTGGCTGTTGTTGCTGATATGCATTATTACAAGATGAGAGCATTGAGTACATATATATTATTGTTACATATACATATATATATCAAGTACATTATATAAATATATATATATATATTATAAGTTGTTAAATATATATATATATTATTATTATATATATATATATATATATATTATTATTATTATTATTGTTATTATATATACATATATTATTATTATTGGTTATTATACATATTATTATATATACATTACATACATACATATATATATGTATTACAGCATATACATATATTATTATATTATTATTATTATTACATAGTTATATTACATATATATATTATATATATATTATTATTATTACATATTATTGGTTATTACATACACATAACCTACACACACCATATTACTTTATATTACATATTATTGATATTACATATATATATATATTATATATATATTATATTACATATTATATACATTTTTTGGGAGCTATTATTATTATTATTATTATTACATATATTATTACATATATAAACATATACATATTTTATTTATATATGTATACATATTATTATTACATTATTATTATTATTATTATTATTATTATTATTATTATGATATGCTATATTACTATGATGATGATATAAGATGTATATACATAGATATTATTATTACATATTAGTTATACATCTTTATTCAATCCACGTAGGTGTTAATCCAGGGCCACATCTAATCGATTACATATATATATATATATATATATTATATATATATATTGGTTGTTGGTTGTTGTTACAGCATAATTTTTTTCAGATTATTATATTATATATTACATATTATTATATTACAGTTATTATATATATACATATATATAAACATAAATATATATATTATTATATTATTATTATATTGGTTATTGGTTATTATTATTATTATTATATTGTTATTACATATTATATTATTATATTATTACATTACATAATATGATATGATATAATAGTAAAGATATATTATATATACATACAGCATATATATATATATATATATATATTACATGATATTATTATTATTATTTCATCATATATATATATTATACATATATATATATATATTATATATATTATATATATTATTATATTATTATTATTATTATTATTATAAGATATTATATATATATATATTATTATTATTATATATATATATATTATTATTATTATTATTATTATATATTATTACATATTTCCATATTATTACTATTATTCATATTATTATTATTATTGTTGTTATTATAGATTTTCTTTAGCTATTACATACATATACATATATATATATATGTTGGTTGGTTATTATATTATTATGATATATATACGCTATTATATACATATATATATATTATTGCTATATTATATATGATAAATATAATAATATATATATATATATATATATATATACTGGAGAGGAGTATATATTGATATATATATATATATACTGGCTGGTACACCCTCCTAGTGTTGTTGGGTAGGGAAATTTCGTAGTCGAGCAACCTTATGCTCAGAATCACTCTTGAGTAGGTAAAATCATCATATATATATGGGAGTTGTTACATATATACATATATATATTACATATAGTTATATATATATGATACAGAGTATATACGTTATAAAAATGACATTGGTATTAAGTTTCGGCAATTTATATTATTAGTTATATCTATACTATTATTACATATTATTATTACTTCATATATATGTATTACATATATTATTATTACGTGTTATTATTATTATTATTGTATATTGGTTATTATATATATTATTATTATTATTATTATTATTATTACATATTATGCTGCTAAGATATTAAAGAGTATATAGATATATATAAAGTTGTATTATTATTATATATATATATATATATACATATTATATTATTAACTATTATATATACATATATTATTATTATTATTATTATTATTATTATTGAGCAGTTGAGGCTGGCTGGCATACATATATATTGGAGCAGCATATATATATATATATATATATATATATATATATATAGGCCTTCAACACTCAGGGAAAAAAAAATTTTTTAATGTAACGAATTCAATACGAATTTAATTTCCCCGTATTTATAAAACTAAGAGTTAAATACTTTTATTTAAATCAGTAATAAATTAATATTTAATAACTAATATGAAAAGCTTATTATTATTAACTCCAACTCACAGAAACATTATCATTAATAACATGAAAATAAAACTACTGGTCTGCCGAGGCAAATTAGCTACTAGCTTAGAAGGAGTCTGACTCAAGCGAGTATGACGACTCTGGTTGGAGGAATGAGTCGGTGATTCTATATGAAATTATGAATTAAATAAGTCGGGATAACAGATGAACAAGTTAGCATAAAATTAAATATTAGTTAATTATTATTATTATATTATTAATAATATTATTATTATTTGCTAATGTAATTTAAATTGGGATTCTTTAAAAAAAAAATGACTGCTCATTGAGTCGGTCGGCAAATACGAATTTGCCTTGCCATATAGAAAAAGGAACTATTTTTTTGATTCAGAGAAATAACAATTGCTACCAATCGCTAATATTAAAAAAGGAAATCGTATAGAAAATTTAAGTCGGCGGCTTATCAGTGAGAATTCGAACGAAATCATATATATTAGCAGCAGCGGCGCAGGTGTTAGGCAGCAGCGTTATATATATATATATAGCAGTATATATATATATATATTATATATATATATATATATATATATATATATATATATACATACATATATATGCCGATCTTTAATTATTTTGTCCATCATGCGTTTGCGGCGTCAGCCCACCCGCCCAACCCTGCGCCGCCAATCGGATATATATTATTATTATGCCGATATATATTATTGGTTATTATTGAGCAGATATTGGTTATTATTACATATGTTATGCTGGTTGGTATACATATATATATATATATATTAGTTATTATTAAGAGTTATATATATATATATATACATATATATATATATTATTCTTTTTATATATACATATATATACATATTATTATATTATTATTGGTTATTATTATTATATTGTTGCTGATATTACTATATATATACATATTGCTGGGAGTTGTTGGTTGGCTGGTATATATACATATTATTATTGTATTACACATATACATATATATATTATTATTATTACATTATATTATTATTATATATATATATATATATATAAACATATATATGATATTTAGTTGTTAGTATATATTATATATATATTACATATTATTATTATTATTATATATTATTGTATCATTGGTTACATATTGGTTATATACATTGGCATTACATACATATTATTGGCTGTTATTAAGAAAAGATATATATATATGTTGGTTATATTATATACATATATATTATTACTACATACATATATATATTATTATATATATTACATATTACATATAAATATGTACTACATTATTGCTGTTGTTGTTGGTTGAACATATACATACATATTATTATTACATATTATTATATTACATATACATATTATTATTATTATATTACATATATATTATTATTGATTGATATTATTATGTATATTACGTATAAAACAGAGATATTATGTTATTACTATTGTTATATATTATTATTATTATTATTATTATTATTAAGTTATAGTTATATATTACATATTACATACATACATATTATGTTGGTTGGTTGAGCATATTACATATTATACACATACATGGGCTGGGCATATTACATTACATTATTGAGTGATACAGAGCTACATACATACATCACACATTATGGCTACATATTATATATATTATTACATATATATTATTATTATTATTATTATTATTATTATATATTATTATTATTATTATATATATATATTATACATTATTCTCATATTTCCATATTATTGATATATTACATAAGAAAGAGTTACATATTATGTTGAGCTATACATATTATTACATATTATTATATTATATACATATATATTATTATTAATATATATATATACATATACATATACATACATACATATATTGTTATTTCATATATATATATTGTTATTATATATTATTGTTGGTGATATATATATACATATTACATATACATATTATTAATATTATTATGCTATTATTATTACATATATATATTATTATTACATATTATTATATATATATAGTTAAGAAGATATATATATATATTATTATTATTATATTATACATATTATTAAGGTTATTATTATTATATGAAGAAGAATATTACATATATTATATATACGTATACATATATTGGTTATATAGCAGTTGAATAGTTATGTAATCTTAAACACGATAAATATTACATACATATTACATATACATATATATAATAGTTGTATATATATACATACATATATTATATATATATATTATACGAAGTTGAGAAGTGGTAGTTTCTTCATCAGTTGATTGAAGACGGGCAATGGCAGGTAAATCATAGGCATCTACTGTTACCGAGGTTATCCGGGAAAAAGCATCTGCCACAATGTTATTTGCTCCACTCAGGTAGGTCATTGAAGAGACATTTTCTGTTAACACAGAAAGATGACGCTGCTGCTGATCACTCTTTGCATGATTCCTACTATATAAAGTTTAAACGAGAGGTTTGTGACCAGTGCGCAAGATTACATTTCTTCTTTCCAACATATGCTTAAAATGAAGAACAAAATAGTAGGCTGATAGAAGTTCACGTTCTAAAGCTGACTATCTGATAGTTTTTTGCTGTAGAAATCTGTAAGTACTGGCTGTACATCAAATCTGTGATGAAGGGCTTTTCCTATAGATGTCTGACTACTGTCCATTACTAATTGAAGGTGGGTTGCATTTGGCAGAGAAAATGGAAGAATTGTTGCCTTTTGAAATTAATTCCAGATTTCAATAAAGTTTTCTTCTCCTGTGGTCCAGGTCAGAGACTTATCATTTGGAAGGTGTTTTAATTTTTCTGATAAAGGAAAGACGAGTTTTTGCATAACAAGGGATAAAACTGTAGTAGTATCTAATAATTCCCAAGAATCTTCGAAGAGCTGATGAATCTCGAGGAAGATGGTACTTGGAAATTTTGGACGTCTTTTTTAAAGAAGAAATTCCCTCTGAAGGAATAGGATATCCCAAATAGTTGAGATATGACTTGAAGGATTCACATTTTTCTAATTTACATTTTTAATATTGGCGAATGCGAATTTTGAAAAACATGCGAATATTCGGTCCATATATATATATATATATATATATATATATATATATAAACATATATATATATATATATATATATATATATATATATATATATATATATATATATATATATATATATATATATATATATATATATATATATATAAAGCTTTTTTTTGATAAGTTCACTTTAAAATGTGACGTTTTCCTTAAAAGTAAACTCTAGCGGAAAACGCTTTATCATATAATATAATCATATCTTAAATACGCAGTAAGGCTATATTTTGACCATTTTCAAATAATATAATGTGTTTTGTATTAAAAATATAGTTCTAAAACAGGTAATAAAATAACATTTATTATAATAAATTTGTGTCCAATATAGAGACAAAGCAAATAATATTAAAAATGAGTCTTTCTTGACTGCATTTCTTTAATTCACTTTTTCTCTCCTCAACGAACAAAGTTTGGCTGGTAACTGAAAAAGCCTGCGAACGATTTAACCAATAACTATTTTATATATTGATATAATTTTAAAGACATAATGTTATATATACGATATTATAAAATTGTTTGATAAATGAAATGTTTTTTTTTTATTTTTCGATTTTAATATATAGTAATAAAAAAAGTATAAAAATATGTATAACAAAATATTCAAATGTAAAATGTATTTTACTTTCTATATTAATTCTATAATATATATTAAAAGAATTTTTATAATAAGATGAAACTAAAAATTATGTTAAAATATCTAATCCAAGAGATTAAAAAAAAATCCCTATAAGAAGTCGTTTTACCAAAAACCCAACAGAAGACCCAGAAGGCTGGATGTTCTTCTGGGTCTTCTTGGTGACCTCGAAGTGTTTTTCAGTTTTACTGAAAAATTATTCTGCACACGAACGCCGCTATTGTCAATTATGCCAGTTGAAACAGAAAGATCCCCGAAGAAGATTGAGACGAACAACAAACACGAACTTTTGAAGTGAAAGAGCAATCCAAAAGATAACTCTCAGACCTCCTTCCACTTTATAATTGGTGAACCCGGAAAGAAGAACACCCTGTAAACTACGCCTTCAGACAACTAACGACAGTGAAGACGGAACTTCAGTCGCACCGTTATTCCCAGGTCTACCAACCTCAGTCTAACGTGACTATTTTCCTTTGACACTGAGACCAATTACAAAATGTCGAAACAATGAATACCTTCAAGCAACATACAGACCAGTGAAAACAGAAATATCAGTGAAAACTAATTTCAAATTCAATGAAACTAATTTCAAAATGTCAAAACAATGAATACCTTCAATTAACATAAAGAACTATGAAGATAGAAATATTATTCACGCCGTTAATCCCAGGTCTAACAACCTCAGCTTAATGTGAGTAATTTCTGCCAAAACTAACAACAAAATCAAGAAATTCATGATGTCCCTGATGTTTCTGATGTCCACGATATATCCGACGTCCATGACACCCCTTATATCACTGATGTCTCCGAAATTCATGATGTTCCAACCTTACGAAAAACCCTCCAGGCAGATTAAATTTTGGTAAATACGTCACTCCGTGTTTTGGCAGGAAAGAGATATATATTGAGCCTTTTTTTTATGTAAGTTCAAGTTAAAATGTGACGTTTCCCTTAAAAGTAAACTCCAACGCAAAACGCTTTATAATGTACTATAATCACATTCAAAATACGCAGTAAGACTATATTTTGAATTTTTTAATAATATAGTGTTTGTTATTAAAAATATAGTTTTAAAACATGTTATAAAATAACATTTATCATAATAAATCTGTGTCCAATATAAAGACAAAGCAAATATATAAACAATATTAAAAATGAGTCGTTCTTGACTGCATTTCCTTAATTCAATTTTTCCCAGTCTCCCTCCAAAAAAACATAGTTTGGCGGGTGATTGAAAATGCCCGCAAACGTTTTAACGAATATCTATTTTATATATTGATATAATTTTAAAGATATAATATTATATATACGATCTTTTAAAATATTCAATAAATGAAATGTTTTTTTTTATATTTTCGATTTAATAGTACATAAAAAAGAATAAAAACATGTATAACAAAATATCTAAATGTATAATGTACTTTACTTTGTATATTAATACTGTAATATATTTAAAAGAATTTTTATAATAAGATGAAACTAAAAATTTTGTTAAAATATCTAATCTAAGAGAATAAAAAAATCCCTAAAAGAAGTCGTTTGACCTAAAACCCAACAAAAAGTTCGTCTCCAAAAAAGAAAACTACAACAATGAAAAAGAAGAAAAAAATTGGAAATAGAAAACCCAGAAGAACACCCAGCTTCCTGTTACACACCCTACTGTGAACGTCTTCGATTAATTAATTATCCACCAACTCTTATCACTAGGCCTATCACTTCCTATAAATTGATGATTTCTCTCTCTCTCTCTCTCTCTCTCTCTCTCTCTCTCTCTCTCTCTCTCTCTCTCTCTCTATATATATATATATATATATATATATATATATATATGCATTGTTTATTCTTCAGCTGGCACGGAAACTTTCGTTACATTTAAGGAAAAAAACTAAGATTAAGAATAAAGCGTTACAGC
>JABUQX010042669.1:5000-10000 GCA_015478945.1 Trachelipus rathkii
CTTGGCTGACATATTCCAGGCGCCTAAAGGGAGCATTTTGCAAGTTTTGTATTTTATTTCCACCAAATTAAAGTTCGGTCAGAGGAGTCCTAGGCTCTTTAATAATAAGACTTTTCACTAAATATAAAGATGTTCATGCGGTTTGTAAGGGACATACAAACACACAGAGTGGCATAAAACTTCTGTTAAAGCTGCAAGATTGTTCCTATTAGGACGTGCCGGTAAACATCCAAATTAACCAGCATTCTAAAGAAAATCATAGAAGAAAATAAATTTTTCTTTATCCTCATAATTTCAATGTGTGACATTTCTGGTACGCGCGATTTAACGCTTCGGGGTATGCATCATGATGAGGAGTTTTGCAAAAGATTTGTGGCCGCTTGCGAAATAGATGCCGGAGATCAAGTCATTGAAAAACTATTTTGAAAAGGGGAAGAAAATCACATACAAATCAGTTCAGATTCAGAATGAGATCATTTTTCTATGTGGTACCTACTATAAAGGAAAGCATCGTTAATAAGGTAAAGGAAGCGTGCGCCGTATAACTTACTAGCAGATGAAACCGCCTTTTTTTTTTTTTTAAAATATTTTCTGGAAAGGAACAATATCCATAGGGTTGCGCTATTTCGACAAAGAGTCCGATGAAGTCAAAGAGGAATTTATTGGCTTTGTAGAACTGAAAGCGCTTGACGCAAAAGCCATTGCGAAAGCCAATTGAAGATTTGTCACGACGGAAGAACCTGATCCGCGAGAATTGCGTGGTCTGGGTTTCGATGGCTGTTTCTACGATTGTCTGCAAGGAAGGATTAACTCAAGCAAATATGCGGAAAAGTATATAAAAAGCGTTGTTCTTGCATTGCTTTTTACACAAACAAAATCTAGTAGTAAATGATTTGAACACAATACCAGAAATTCGCGCAATACTGTGAAACTTATAAAGGGCATTATTACGTTTTTTCGCGAGTCGGTCTTGAGAAGAAAATTAATGCCAAACATCCCAAGCCTATGCCAGACCAGATGGTCTGAACAACACAAGTGCATCAGAATGTTTAAGGAGCACTTTGTAAGAATGATGCAAGCATTAGAAATTCTTTCCATTGAAGGAAATACCGCCACAAGAAAAAGCGCTTTTCAGTTGCATTCAGCGGCATGTAAGTAGTCATTCATCATGGCTATGATATTGATCGCGAAGTACTCTGCGATGTTAGAGCCAGTTATAAATGCTCTCCAATCCAAGACCTTAGATATCGTCAAAACCTCGCAGAACATTCAACATATTGTGGAAATGGTTAGGAGCCATCGGAAAGATGAAGAAAAAATCACTGATGAAGTGTTAAAAGAAGCTAATCAAATCGCTGAGCAACTGGGACTTGATCTGAATATACCACGGATATTTGGTAGGCAGCAGCACCGCAGCAACCATCCAGCAACAAACCCCACGGAGTTCTGGAGAAGATCCTTAATAACTCCGTATCTGGATTCTATAACCTCTTCTTTGGAATTATTACGGTTTTCTACTGAAAATACACCTGCTTATGCATTGACATATCTACATCCTTTCCACATGCTACTCATAACAATCGATGAGTTAAAGGAAAAGACAGCTTCATTTTATAGTTTTTACCACCTAGAAGGCATAGAAGAAGAGCTAGAACTTTGGTACAAAATTTGGAAAGACAAGAAACTGAGTAGTGAAGAACTAAAAGATCTTGTTGTCTCCCAAGTCTTAAAGGAGACTGAACCTTTCTTTCCATCGACGAAAAAGGCTTTGATGATACTACTCGCCCAGCCATGCACCACCAGTACAGTAGAACACTCTTTCAGTACTCTGCGAAGGATCAAGACTTGGCTGCGAAGTACTATGGAAGACAACAGGTTAAACGGACTGGCTATGATGAGTGTACACAGAAATTTTTTTTTTTGACAATTATGACTATTTTATTCAACAGTAGCTTATAAATATGCGTTGAACCCAAGGAAATTACTTTTTTAATAATATCAATTTTGCAACTGCTCTATATTGTGAATTTTCCATCATTGCATATTGTATTTGATATTCTATTGTTTTAATAAAATATATTTTTTTAAAATATTAATCATTTAATTATCCATACAAATGTTTCTAGTTTTATGTCTTTTTCTTTTTAATATATATATATATATCTATATTATATATATATATAATATTATATATATATATATATTAATATATATATAAATATAATATACTATATATATAATATATATATATATATATATATATATATATATATAAGCTCTATAAAATTTTAAGCTGCCCCCCCCTTGCTTGGAAGCTGGCGATGCCTATGGCCCCCTCTACCTCCTTTTCAATGACATCCAATAGCTTTTTTACCAAAGAGGAAAATTCTCAGAGATGACAACTTTGTTTGCATATTACCGAATTTTCAACGACAAAAGACCATGTTCATTTTTAAATACCTAAACCGCTTACTTCATATTGTAGAATTGGTTGGCGTACAGCCGTAGACTCATGCCAGCGCTAAAAATACAACTAAATTTATGTAGAAAACACCATTATTTTCGATAAATTTTTAATCCCAATGCTATTTGAGTACATATTTTTCCGCAGATTTCCTATTTCCAAAGACCCAAAGCTCATTTTACAAGCAGTTCAAAGTGATTGATGATTATTGCACAATTACCGATAAGTCAAGACTGCATAGAGCTTCAACGTCCAAAAGAAGAAGAAAAGAAGAAACCCTCTTTCTTGAACTAGCAGCCAGAAGTTCTTGATTAAATAAAAACCTGCATGATGTATTCTTAGTTACTAAAAATATAATACCAATCAATTCTAGTGTTTAGACATAAGTCAATTTAAAATTATAACCAATAGGGCATTCCTTTTACCTCTGCTTTGTTAGAGTTGACTTAATTGTAATTCTAGCATACAAAACAATCTTAATACAACAAATATCTTACCTAATATAAGAAAGCTTTATTATTTCATAATTTAGTTCGTTTTTTTACAATTTGTTTTGTCAGTTATTGACTATTTGTTTTATTTTTTAATGAACGGATTGTTAAAAGACTTAATAAAATAGGGATATTTTTGAAGGGGTTATCAATGAAGTTATGGTTTTATCCTACTTGATTTTGTTTATAGGTCATTGTGGACTATAGGTGGGTTACCTTGGATAAGTCAAATTTTCATATAGGGTAAAATTTTTTGGTTTGTATAGGACTAACTATCAGTATAATTGCCTGTTACTAATATGAGGACGAAAATTCCTTTTGTTTTCCCAAAGTATGTTCATTTTTTGCAAATCATATTTTTTATCCATTTTGATCAATAAGTTGACTGTGTATTTTCCTTACTGAACTAATTTCCCCAGAGTTTGACTATAATTTATGTTAATAGTACATATATTTACCAGAAAACTGGTATAAGCGTCTAGATAGAATTTTATATATAAAATTGGTAATTATTGATTATATGGCACACTTTTGTCTAAGCAATCAGATGTTATAAGACCCATTTTTTTAATATTATTTATTTCCCAATATTTTCCTTTGTCATTTAAGAAATAATATCTTACCGTTCAAGGCCTTGTGGAGAGGAGCCGTTAAAGGGGTTTAAGATCATCGTATGTACTATATACTCCAATCCGTTAACAGACCAGATCCATTGTATAATTCAACTTAATTTATTATTATTATTATTATTATTATTATTATTATTATTGATTATTATTATTATTTTCATTATTATTATTATTATTATTATTATTATATTATTATTATTATTATTATTATTATTATTATTATTATTATTATTATTATTATTATTATTATTATTATTATTATTATTATTATTATTATTATTATTATTACCGTATTATCATTATTATTATTATTCAACATATAAAGTGACTTCACAAATATGTCAAAAAAAGCTCCAAAAAGACACAAAGAAATCTATCTAAGCTTCGTCCAGTAGAAAAATCATTCACTCCTCAGAAAGGGTGTCATAAGTAAAAACTCTAAAGTACGGGGCTTACAGCCATCCTGGAGGTTAAAAGTGTAAGAGTGTCGGACTTTCCTCTCAGAGTCGCTTCGTCGGATTCTCTTTCCTTTGAAGGCTAAGAAGAAAATCCTGTCGAGATCATTTCTTCAGGACTTAAGAGCTTTGTTGAAGACTTGATATTGTTGCAATATTTCGCCTCCGAACTCGAGGCATCTTCAGGCAGAAATGAAATTTATTTGTGGGAATGGCTATTTAATATTTTGTTAATAATTCCAACAATTATAATAAATCGATGTTAGCCAAAAAAATGTAAATTCAACTATATAAGTGATTCAGAACAATATGTCAAAAGCCTCAAAAAAGACACAACAGAAAATCTCTCATCTAAGTTCTCCAGTAAAAAAAATCAGGTGAATCCACCTCCTCAGAAGGGTGTCATAAGTCGAAACGAGCTCTAAAGTACGGGGGCTTACAGCATCCTGGAGGTCAAAAGGTAAGAGTGTTCGACTTTTCTCTCAGGTGCTTTCGTCGGATTCTCTTTCCTTTGAAGGCTAAGAGAAAACCATTCCTGTCGAGATCATTTCTTTCAGGACTAAGAGCTTTGTTGAAGACTTGATATTGTTGCAATATTTCGCCTCCGAAATTCGAGGCATTTCAGGCGAAATGAAATTTATATTGTGGAATGGCTATTCTAAATATTTTGTTAATAATCCACAATATAATAATCGATGTTATAGCCAAAAAAAATGTAAAATTCAACATATAAAGTGACTTCAAAAAAGCACAATATAAGGGCCCAAAAAAAGACACAACACAGAACTAGCCTCATCTAGCTCCTCCAAATTTCCTTGGAAGAGGACGTTTCTTGTTGTGTCTTCTTTCGGAACTTTTTGTAAAAATTTACGAAAATCGTCTTTAGTGTTTGAATTTTACATTTTTTTTTCAGCTATAGCATCGATTTATTACATTGTGGAATTATTAACAAAATATTTTA
>JABUQX010042669.1:15000-20000 GCA_015478945.1 Trachelipus rathkii
TATATAATAATATATAATTTTTATATATATAATATATATTATATAATATATATATATATATATTAGTATTATATATATATGTATATATATATATATATATATATATTCCTATGTCAGAAATAGAATAGTTAAGAAAAAGAGACATGAAAAGTCGAAAGAAAAGCTCTCTCATAATTAAATCATACTTCTACAGTGTAACCTGTCGCAGCCAAGAAATTCCCCAGTAAGGAACTTACAAACTACGCGGACTCCTAATATGGTAATCTCGTCAAATGTATGTACATGCCTCTCACAAAGACCGCTATTTATTCATATTATAATGCTTTTTTTCTTCTTGCCTCTGCCAAACTCAATTTCCCTTCAGACCTCCTTTGCTGACTCAATCAATTTTTCTTCGGAATCTCCACGGTTCGTTCCAGCACATCCATCAATACACATCCGCTTAACCAACAGGACTGTATTCAAGCATTTTCCATATACAAACCATCTTCAATCACTCATTTCATTATCTCATTAACGTCTTGTTCATCAACACAACTCCCGAAGCACGTTTATTTTTCCATTTTATTATCCTTCTCAAACCTTACACGTCAGAACCCTAAGATTATCACTGAAAGATTGCACCTTGATATATACCGCTTATTCAACAAGTTTCCCTACTTATAATTACACGGTAACAAAAATACTCTCACGCGACCTAGTCTCAAATTTAGTCCCTTTGTATTTACCAAGGATTTATTTGCTCCGGACATCTTCCTACCATTCACAACTTTCCTATTACTCTGCATCATCTGTTCTTTTTATCCAACAATATAAACAAATATTTAACTCGGAACTTGTTCAATTGCTCACATCCAACATATTCAATCTTGAATTTCAATCCGTTACTAATTTCAAAAGTTCATTAATAATCATTAATCTAATTTTTAACGATAACTAAAGTAAATAATATATATTCCTTTCAATTGATTAATTATACAGATTTTAGAACTTTATTTCTTAAATTATTATTATTTGAGCATTTAATTGACTTATTATTATTATTATTATTATTATTATTATATTATTATTATTATTATTATTATTATTATTTTATTATTATTATTATTATTTTATTATTATTATTATTATTAATTATTATTATTTTCAAGGCGTTCTGGATCGTTCGGGCAAAGAACAGCGAAACTAAAGAAGCTTCACAATATTCAAATTAAATTGTATAAATACTCCCAAAATCAATCATCATGATGAACATAACTGACCAACATCTTCAGTATCAGACTATTGTTCAATCCAACGGATATTATAAACCGAGAACACAGCAAACTCACCCACACACAATTTCAAAAGATGACGCCTTTCTGTGAAGCCTTCCTTACCGCATCCTTCAATGGACCAGTCATCCTCCCCACATTCTGAATCTGCTTCTTTGGTATTTACTGATACGCTTCCTTCTAACATGATATTGGTTTGTCTCCAACGACAAGCAAATCACTAAAGGTTGGCCTTGGTTGAACTCATTATCTCCCGCGCTTCATGGTGAGCCTTACATACCACTGAAAACATCCTCTAAACGGGTGTACAACCAAAATTCTGTTGTATGACTATTCTTTACAACCCAGGATTTGTTGCCCCTCTTCGTCGAGACCCACGTTCAAGCATTTTCCTCTCCATTGAATCCACCTCCAATACTACCCCTAGTCACATGGAGACAATTGTTTCAAAAGACACTCATCATAATATTTGTATAACACAGCATGCCACTTTCCTTTCATGGAATTGTCGTGTCTACACTCAATTTTGAAGAATTGTCCAACTAATAACATATGTACACAAGTGCATATGTTGTAGGAACATTGGACAATGCATCGCGACTTCTTTCAGCGCGGATTAAATCGCCGAGCTAACCTCTAAGAGATGAGGTGATAATGAGGGGGGGTGCAGCGATATTCATTTCATAAATCTGCTCCCTATTCTCCAGTCCTCTTCAAACTAAACTTCACACGCAGTGGGCACGACGCTCATTGTCACCGACCTTACTGTTGCTCGAATCTGGATAATAAGGTCCCGACTTAGCTGATTTGTTAAGCGCTCCCTACTACGGTTGTTTATACTAGGAGATTTCAACCCTCGCACTGCTTATGGGCGACTCTATCACTTTGTCTAAGTCCAAAATCCTTTTTAGATCTTCTAACCCCTTTTCCCTGGGGTGCCTTAACATAGGGTTCCCTACATATGAAGTTTAGATACACACACTTCTTCCTGTATTGATATTTCCTTTTGCCCCCATTCCCTTATGGATAGCTCCCCCATTCCTTTATGGATAGCTCCACCATTCCCTTTATGATAGCTTTACCTGGTCCGCTTTGATTATTTATACGGCAGTAATCATTACCCAATAGCTTTAAATGAGCTTGCACCAAGCCCAATGTTAAAATCTAACTCCAGCTGGCGTTATGACTGAGCGGAGGGGGCTCTTTTTATCGGCACTGCTATTTCCACTTTCTCCCTTCAATAAGCCGGTTTAACGACTGTTGATGATGCCTTTCCCTTCTTCCAGCAAGCTAACCGAAATAAGAAGAAAATCTATAGGCAATACAAAAGGACCCGTACCACCCCAAACATAATTATTTCGACTGTCAGCTCCACAACTCTCCTTTTTTAAGTGTGGAAAGTGGCACAGAAAATATTTTGTCGTTCCAACAACCCCTCACCTACAGTTCTCCGTTATGGGCCTGACATACCAAACGATCTCGCTCTGCTGCTGTTGCAGATGCATTAGGTTATAGTTTGCTAGCCACTCGAGTTCTTTCCGCTATCCTGAAGCCTTTCAAAAGTTGAGAACTAACACTGCACTGCCAGACTTTTCAACAGGGAAAGGGGAAGATCATAGCTATAATCGTCTTTTCACACTTGCAGAGTATCAAACTGCACTGTGCGAATAGCAAGAGGGTGCCTCTGGCCGACATCGATTTCGTACATAATGCTCTCGTCATATTCACCCCTCGGATCCGCGTTTTTGCTGGATACAGAATCTCGGAGCGAATCCTCTTTTCCCTCTATTTGGACTACAGTTTTTTGTAATTCTATTACCAACCTGGGAAAGATTTGAAGTTGGCGGACAACCAAAGACCAATTTCGCAGACCTGTCATTTCTGTAAATTAATGCAGGAAATGGTTTCATGCCACCTTTTCCCTGTTCTAGAGAGTCGCCAGGCTTTTTTAAACTTCCAGTTTGGTTTCCGCAAAAGTCGTTCGACCGCGGATCCCTGTTAAAACTGGACCATGACATCCAGGAAGCCTTCTCAACTGGGATGGATCTTGGTGTCTTTTTTGACCTTGAAAAGCTTAGAACACAGTGGAGAACCTGGGATTCTCTTTAAACTGCATTCCTCGTTTCCGTGGACAATCTTCTTTCATTAAATGCATTCTGTAAGTAGATCCATCCGGTTCGGTGCTTCTATTATATCACGCCACTTTACTCTGGAATGAAGGGGTTTCCCAGGGTCGTGTTCTAAGTGTTTACTATTTGCTCTCGGTTTAATGACATGTTACTTTCTATCCCAGCGACTGTTAATATTTTCTCTCTATGCTGATGACTTTGCGCTTATATATAGGCCGGTGTGGCTGCCTTTTCTCGACGCAACTTCACTAGCTATTGAGAATATTTCCATGGGTATCCCATTTCTCCCACCAAACTCAGCAGTTCTTTTTAAAGAAAAAAGGAATTCGATAACCTGCACCTCTTTCGCGAATAACATTAAATGGTTCGCCTCATTCCTGTAATTCACAGATAATATTTCTAGGACTCGTCAGATGATCATTAACATATGCACCGATATTAAACTCCGGGAAACGACTTCGTGAATCGCGTGCTTTACCTATTTGCGTCTCTCGCTCAAAACTTGGGGTGCTAAACCGCAAGTCCTTTTACGTCTCTTATTGCCCTAACCGATCGAAGCTGGACTATGGTGTGTAGTATATGGTCAGGCCCCCAAACTCTACTGACTGTTAGATACATCCAAATAGAGGTGATCGTTCTCCCTGGGCCTTCCGATCATTCCCCCGGGTGAGCCTTGAAGGTTGAATCCAATGTGATGCCATTCTCTTTCGAGGGAATAATCGCGTGCACAAGTTATTTCGCTTCAAACCCTAATACAGTCCTGCTTTGACCCGATTTTTGGAGGAGATGCTCAGATCCTAATTTACTGCATTTTGCAAACATATGTTTAAACATATTTTCTGATCCGTTTGTCAAAAAGGGGCCACTTTTCGTATGAAGAGTAACACTTGGCTATTCACCGCTCCCACCATTTGCTTGGCCCTGACCTTTCTCTCCAAATCTAGCCCTGCTGTCTTGTTAAAAGCATCATTTCTGTCTCATTCGTAAGTTCACGACGATTTCTCAAGTGTTTCCTGACGTCTATATAGGGGACAGTGGTGGGCGATCTGCTGTATTTCCTTACCGACTCTCCATTACATCCCCCCTTCATGTCTCATTTTACGGCAAAATTATGGCTATAATGATGCCTTTCTCGAACTTCTATTCCTTAACAAGACCACTCTTATGTCATTTATTTCAGAATAGTTCAGCGCGCTCCAGGCGCTTAAAACCCTTTATAAACACGAATGGTATCCGCGTACAACAATTTCTTGGGCTGCTCCCACTCCCGTAATAAACAAATCATATTATTTGGACCTCTCATGTAGGCGCTAACTGGCATGATATGCCGATAAGAGGCCAAAATAGATTACCTCTTCTTTTCGGAGCTGTTTTAGGTACCTCCGCCTCCCATCAACTGATTAATATCCTGCTCTCCGACAAGGCTTTCGATCTTATTGGAAAGATTGCTGGACGAATGATCACCGGGGACTCGGGGAGCGAGCCTTCGAAATATAAAGTCGAACATTGGTGAGTGGTCTTCCTCCACCGACGAAAGCGCTTACACGAAGGGATACTTGCACCTCCGTATTGGCCACACATATCACTCACAGCCACT
>JABUQX010042669.1:25000-44220 GCA_015478945.1 Trachelipus rathkii
TATATATTATATATATATATATATTATTATATATATATATACTAATAATATATATATATATATATTATATTATTTTAATATATATATATATAATATATATATATATATATATATATTATATATATATATTATATTATACTTGATCATATAATAGTTACGTGGTCAAAATATTTTATTGGTCTTAAAGTAGTCTTTAGGTGCTCTTATGTTCAGTTAATGCCCGTGTGTTTGAATAAAGATGTCTCAGTTTCTAGTAAGAGCATTTGTCAAAACTTTATTCCAAAAATCCCTTTTTGGAGCTACTGTTTTAAGAGCTACCACATGATATTAATACCTAGAATAAGTAAAATTGCCAAGTCCTACTGTTGGTTAACCAAGGTTTTAATCTAATTTCCTTTATTTCTGATAAACATTTCTATATGAATTATAAGTCCCATGACCAATACAGGTAAGGTAATAGACTAGCGATTGCACATGCTTCAGTTGCTTTCATTGAACAAATCGCCATCAATGCTTATGAAATATTCATTTTAATCAGAAAAAACTTTCTTCCTATTATTCTTGAAATTCTGTCAACCAGAAGAAAATGTGTTTAATGAAACCTTGTTTCATATTGTTATCATTATGTTACTTAATACTTATAAGCTTTTAAGCTTTGTAAATAAATTTTAATATATTGTGACTCAGGAACATCCGATATTATTTCTGAACAAATTACTATAACAAGTATGGAGTTCATCGTTTAGATTTTCCAACCTTACTGCCTCATTCCCTCAAATTCTCCTCTATGAAACATATGCAACAATATCCATTATATGGTGAATAAATATGGGTGTTTTGAAATATATATTTATCATCAAAGAATTCTTCAAATGCAGCAAATGTATTGCTTTAATTATTCTCAAATCTAAGGAGCATATTCCATTTTGAAAAATATAATTTAATAAAAATTATCTTCTTTGCTTTTATTAACTGCATAAGGCTGAAACTTGGGCAAAGCCATTTTCAGTTTCAACGCCTGCTAATTAAAGACCTTGTTTGATATAGATTGGCCTATCATATCTGATAAAATTATGCCTTCAAGATTCTTTTTTATCTGTTTATATTGCTTCAACCATAAATGTTTTTTTTACAGGACAAGCGGCCATATTTTTTTTCTAATTCTTTAGGAACTAAAACAAAATGTGATTCAGCTAATAATATAGTTCCACGATTGTAAAAATACTCTTGCATTCCTTAATATCAATTTCAGGTGCTTTTATGTAATCAGTCAATTTAAATTAGATTGCCTCACTATTAGGTGCATGGAGTCCAAGATACTTTTTGGAGCCATTGCTTTGGCAGCTACTAAAGAACCATCTATTTGATTGTCAGATACCATGTCATAGAGACGCATAAAGGAATTAAATTTGCCAAGTTTATGAATATTGTACAATATGTCGGCCAAGGTTTAAACCTATTGCCTTCATTTCGGAAGGATTTATCCTGCCATGACTCGTCTCATGAATTTCTTGAAATGACTTTTTAATATATATATATTATATATATAAATATATAATTAATAATTATAAATTTTTTTAATATAATTTTTTTATATATATATATATATATATATATATATATATATATATATATATATATATATATATATATATATATATATATATATATATATATATAATATATAATATGGTCAGCATCCCGAAAAGGCCAGGCATGTAACTAAAAAACTATAACAAGTACACGAGAAATAAATATCAATTTTATTCGCGCGGAGACATTTTTACCCCGGAAATAAAAATAAAATAAAAAAAATAACGCTTTTTAAAAAATTAAATTTGTTAAAAATGTTGAAAAAATTAGTTTTTTTGAGAATTCGAGATGCCACTGACTCTGACGGATGAGTGAAAGTGCCAAAATGTTGATTTTTTTTTAAACTAACGAATACCTCCGGGTAAACAAGAAACGATAGATAGAGTCGGGCTTTCTCGGCCTACCGGGGGACGACGGGGGACGACGGGGGGGACTTCGTCCCCCCCTCTGTCCCTCCGTCGGCTCGAAACCCCCCTAAAAAAGGATATAAAAAAGAAAAAAAAAATATTTTCTCCAAAAGCGTAAAAAAAAATACTATTTGCAACCTTCGAGACTCGAGAACTAAATCAGCAGGCTTTTTCAAGTCAAATCGTCCAATCAAAGCGGTACAATGCGAGGTGTAAAGATTTTACTAATATTAAGATGTTTATAATAAATTTAGAATAAAATAATTTTTTTTTTAAACTATAACAGCTGACACGAGAATAAATATAATTTTATTAATCAGGAAACATTTACCACGGAAATTAAAAAAAATAAAAAAAAAACGCTTTTTAAAAAATTAAATTTGTTAAAAATGTTGAAAAAAATTACAGTTTTTTGAGAAATCGAACATGCTCGCTTACTCCGACTGAGCAAACAAAGGTGCCAAATGTTGATTTTTTTTTTAAAACTAACGAATACCTCCGGGTAAACAAGAACGATGGATAGAGTCCGGGTTTTCTCGCCTAACCGGGACGAGGAGGGGACTTCGGTCCCCCTCTGTCGCGCCTCGAACCCCCTAAAAAGGATATAAAAAGAAAAAAATAATATTTTCTCCAAAGCGTAAAAAAAATACTATTTGGCACCTCGAGAACTCGAGAACTAAAGCAGCAGGTTTCAAGGTCAAATCGGTCAATCAAAGCGTACAATGCAAGGTGTAAAATTTACTAATATTTAAGATGTTATTAATAAATATTAGAATAAAATAAATTTTTTTTTAGTTTTCGTGAAATTAGTTTATGAGTTAAAAATGTTATTTTTTTTCCTGTAGATGTTATAGTTTTCTAGTTACATGCCTGAACTCTTCGGGATGCTGGCATATATATATATAATATATATATATATATTATATATATATATATATTATTAATATATTTTGATGTAATATATATATGTATATATTATATATATATATATATATATATGTCAGCCTCCCGAAAGCAACATGCATGTAACAAAAAAACTATAACAACTTCAGGAAAATAAATAAAATTTTATTAATCAGGAGACATTTTTATCCATGAAATAAAAAAAAAAAAAATAATAAAAAATAACGCTTTTGAAAAAATTTAAAATTGTTAAAAATGTTGAAAATCTGGTATGATAATGAGAGAAGAACGAAGGACTCTGTTCGGTCGAGTGCACGTCAAGATGCCAATGTCGATTCTCTTTTTTTTTTAAACTAAAAAAATCCCAAGGGTAATTCACAAAGATGGACAGAGGGGGGGTTTTCTCGGCCCCGGGGGACACGGGGGGGGACTTCGTCCCCCTCTGTCCCTCCGTCGGCTCGAACCCCTAAAAAGGAAATAAAAAGAAAAATTAACATTTTCTCCAGAGCTTAATTAAAAACAATATTTGGCAACTCTTGCTGTCGCACTACTGCAGAAATGGAAGGTTGATGAGAGCGTCCGCTGCGAGGTTGATGAGAGCTTACGATGCCAGACCAACTTATTACTTAATTTTAATATGTTATTAATAAATATTAGAATAAAATATTTTTTTTTTTAAGGTTCTCATGCGATGAAATTTGCTTGCTGAAATCAAAAAATGTTTATTTATTTTCCTGTAGCTGTTTATATTTTTTTTAGTTCATGCATGATGCCCTTTCGGAGGCTGGCCATAATATATATATATATATATATATATATAATATATATATAATATATATATATATATTTATATAATATATTATAATATATAATAATATATATATATATATATATATTAATATATTATATATATATATATATATATATATATATAATATTATATACGGTAATATATATGTTTTAAAAAGGGTTCACTGGTTTGCCCATGTTAGTCTAGCCAACTAAATTGGTGATCTAAATTTTGGCAAACTTTCTGAGGAAAGATCAAGCTGGCAACTATCATAAACGGGTCACTTTTTTCATTTTTCATGTTAAAAATTGACCTCTTTGACAAAACTGAACTCGTAGAGTTTTTCTCAATTTCTATTTAAAACATTTTCGGTATAAGCGAAAATGAACGTGCGATTATTTCGTTGTAAACTTTCCAAAATTTATTCAGAATATTTTTTTTTGTGGTTGAATTCGTGTGAAATTGAGGCTTACGGCAGTTTATGATTTAAGACCGTTATTAAGTTTAGGTTTACTATTTAAATATGACGAATCATAAAATTTACTACTGAGCTTAATTTGCTTTGCAGATAAGCTGCTCATTTTTTAATAAATCCATTTTTATATGAATTTAATTTGAGGTACAAACTGCAATACAGATCATATTACAATTTAACTGCAAGCGATTGGTTCGTATTTGAAATAATTTCAAAGGTTAACAAATGAATATTTGTGAGACTTGAATATTGATTTCTTTTAACTTTGCAAAAAGATTGTATCTTTGTGAAAACTTTTTACATGTAAGGTGACAAGTAACAATAAATTTATATAATTGAAGGTTCATCTTTTATTAAATGTGTAAACCTGAAAATGTTCTTTGAATACTTGCAAAGTTTTTCCCTAACACTTTTAAACTTAGGAAAATGTTCGCAGCTTTTTTTCTTTTCCTTAACTTTGACCTCCGCACTTTGAAGTGACCGTTAATCAGGCGTTTAGTACTTTTTGTCTATTGTTGAAAGACGAAATCTTTGTAATAAGTATTCAAATTTTCTTCAATCCTTTCCAATTTACTTATATTTCCTAATACTTAAAGGAGTTTACATCGTCCTCGTCATTCATATGGTTGGATAATAAATAAATCCATTTGTTTGTTCGCATTGTTTGAGATTAATATACTACGTTGTTCAGCCCTTGGATTATATTTTGTAATGTCCTTTTCAAATTCTAGTGTGCGAAAATACCTTGGGGCATGATGGAGCTGCTGGAGAAAAAACATAGGAAGAGCTATCAAAATTGGTTTTAGTTACCGGAAAGGAGGGAACTAGTGTGTTTATATCGAGAAAGTAGTGGGAAGGCATAAGAAAAACATTCCAGATCGATTAACTAATTTTTGAACACACTTAAGATCCTTAACTGTTCCAGATCGTTGAATACGGAATGAATTGGCCTCCTCCCCATTTGCATCGATATGAGGAACCCAACCACTCAGTGGGGTGTACCGTGTACGTTGAAATCCTTAATTGTAGATCCTCTGTACTTATGGCATCAGTTTCACGTACTCCCCCCCCCTTTACTGTATTTAGGAGATAAAACTCCTAAATACAGTATCCTCAGTCCCTCCCTCACTCTCCGCTTTGACAAGGTTGTCCATGAATTGGCCTGAGAAACCTTGGTGGTCTTTTTCTTATTTCTATTACTATTTTTATTTGAATTTTTAGTCTAATATTTTTATATCTTGAATGTAGTAGTTATATATATATATATATATATATATATATATTATATATTATACGTATAAATAAGATATATTTTTTGTTAGTTACCTTTATTCCAAAGTATTATACAATGTATATATATATATATATATTAAATAAAACTATATATATATATATATATATATATATATATATATATATATATATATATATATATATATATATATATATATATATATATATATATATATAATATTTATATAATATATATAATATATATATATATATATAATATATATATATATATATATATATATATATAATATTACACGTTTGTATTCTTTTGGAAAATCTGGTGGAAGACAATAAAAATCTTGATGAGTTTTGTTTTATTTAATACAAACTATTTATTTATGTGAAATCGGAATTAATAAATTGTTCTGGATAAATATGATGAGATCTTGTCGACGTTTCGGGAAACAGTAATTCCCATCTTCAGGACAAACATGGTAATAATACTTAAGTAACTTGTAGGTAAAAGACTGTTGAAGTCTATATAATAACACTATTGTAATCACAAAATTTATAACTAGAACAGTTGCAGGTGAAACGGATCGCTATCATTTTTGTGTTGGGTTAAGGAAAAGTTGTGGATATATAAAAAGAAAACTATAAAACAACTAAAATTATTTTGAATGGTTTGGAATGTTAAAATGTATGATGACTACATGAAATTAGTTTTCCAAAGGAACATATCCATGTATACCGTAGGATATACACAGGCATGTCCTATGAGCTAAAATTGCAACATTGCAATAACATTGATTGGCATTCCGAAACACTACGTATTATCAGGATGGAAAATCATGCTATTGATGGCGTATACGTGTTAGTTATTAGAAATTGGAGGAATATTAGACAGCGTTTCAGTAAAGGACTCAACGGGGAAATTGGGAAAGTATTTAGGCTTAATAAGCTTCTGACAACAAATCTCTGCTTACTACTACAAATGCGGCCAAACTAAAGAAGTTACCGCGCATCATATCTAAAACAAGAATAGGTAAAGAAAACTGATAAACATATATGGAATACAGCGGTACTGAAAATTTGTACGGAAATGAAAAAAAAATTTATTATTTTTTATTTATTTTTTTTTTTATATCTCCAAAACTACGATAGGTAGAAGAAAACTAATAACATATATGGAATCAGCGTGTGAAATGTGTATGATAAAATAAGGAAAAATTTTTTTTTATACCAATAACATATTGGAATCAGCATATGAATTTTTTTTAAGGGGCTCGAGCCGACGGTGGGACAGAGGGGGGCGAAGTCCCCCGTCGTCCCCCGGGAGGCGAGAGACCCCGACTCTTTGCATCTTTTGCGTTACCCTGGGTATTCCATTAGTTAACAAAAAAAAAAACATTTTTTTTTCCATTTTTTCTTTTCCATACAAATTTCATACGCTGATTCTAAAAATGTTATTAGTTTTCTTGTACCTATTTTAGTTTTGGATATAAAAAAAAATAAAAAAAAAATAAATTTTTTTTTCATTTTCCATACAAATTCCATACGCTGATTCCATATGTGTTTTCAGTTTTCTTACCTATCTTAGTTTTCGAGATATGATGCGGGGGTAACTTCTTTAGTTTCACCCATAAATGCTAATAAATACATGTTAAAAAAGTATTAGGCTGGGGGGCCTATAATCGAAAATTCTCGTTACACAAATTGAGTGTTTTTGAACCACTACCAACTAGTTATTTTCACCTTCTCAGGTACCATAACATTAACCAAAACCAAGACACCATGTATCGAGATTAGTACTACTGTAGTTTTCTTAGTATTTTTCCTTCCAAGCGTTAAAGGTGAAGGGAAGTTACGACTGCATAGATGGCTACTGAGATAGGTCCTACTGTTGCTGATGCCTCCTGGAGTGCAGATTCATCTTGGGCAAGAACTACAGATATCGTAGTGCAAGGTTTCTCCTCGATGCCTGCGCTGAATGCATACTCCGTTCTTGCAGTGTAAGGATAGCTTTCTTCGTGTCAATTCCGTTTTTTTCTTAATTATTACATGGAGGCAACTGACCATGTTTCCTCCATTACAGCCCAAAGCACCATCAACACAATGTACCAAACTTGTGAAATTAGAGGCAAAGTTTTGCCAATACTATAAATAAAACGGACTTTACTTAACCAAGGGCAATAAAAATTTTAACTTGTAAAGTTGGTTAATAACTGGAAATACATTTTATGATGGGGAAAATCATTATAAGGATTTATATATTGTTAACACTAAATTTGTGAATAAGTTGAATATATAATTGTAAATATAACTACGGTATGAGATTAACCGTTCCATGAGATTAAACTTGAATATGCAAATGTCTACGAACAAATTAATCCAAAGGTATTTTCAAATGAAGGAAAAATTAAAGGGCGAAAAATTTATGAACCGAAAAAGACTTTCTTTGTAAATGGTGAATTTCAAATATAATTTATTATAACAAAAAAGTAAAAAGAAATTAGAATATTTTTGGGGGTTCACTAACCTATAAAATGAGTAAGCTTAGTCAATTTATTTCAGTTTTAAATTTGATGAATGTTCGTAAAGTTTGTAGAATAAATGTAGACGCCATGACACTTATTTTAATTAATAAATACCGTAGGACGGTATACACGATGTTGCGTGGATGCATTGTGCAACCGCGCGCTCCCGGCAGACACCGGTGCCTAAAAATTCATTAATTCTTTTTGTCGTGACAAACAAATCTGAAGGAAAAGAAACCTTACGTATGTAAGCTAAATATTTCCCTTTATATGTGAGTTTACTGGCATCGTCGTAAAAATTCCTCACCTTAAACTGTCGTAGTGAAAAATTTGCAAATTGACCTAAACTTTAGTACATTTTTTTGTTTAATGCGAAAATTTTAGAAAATTCGTAAAAAATCCCCTCAAATGGAAATAATTTTTTACGGTAAGCATTACCAAAACCATTCCAGATACTAGTTTTTTACTGCCCTTGGTTTAATAAAGGACAAATACTCTAAATCATATATATATATATATTACATATTATATATATATATATATTATATATACTATATCTATATATATAATATATAAGATATAAGAATATATAATATTATATATAATATATACTATATACTATATATATATAATATATTATTTTATATATATATATATAATATATATATATATATATATATTAATTATATATATATAATATATATATAATTATATAATATTAATATATTTATTATATATATATATATAATATATAAATATATATATATATATATTATAAAATATTAGTTTATTTGAATTCATTGGTAAAATTTCCTTGATTTCACAAGTTTGTATGCTTTTAATATTCACATAAAATGTTTAAAATTAGGTCCCATTTCATAAATTGAATCCTTATATAGAGAGAATCGGACGCCTCCCACACTTATACCTTCAAAAACTGGAAAATAGAAAGGGAAAAAAAATAGTTTTGGGTTCTCGTGTCCTCATTTCGGTGTTTAACACTGGATTATGTGTCAGTACTCAGTCGTGTTTGTCGCTCTGCAAGTATCGCCATGGAGCAAACAGTTCTTGATTTATAATTAAGATATTCTTTAGGTTCAGTCGGTGTTTCTCAAAAAATATTATTCCCAAAGTATTAATTAAAAACTTTAAATCGATTATTACCATTTGAAAAATATATAAAGTCGGTAAAAACCAAGGATTATGTAAATTTAATCTACATAAAGATAAGGAAACAGAAGCTGGTCCTCATTTTAGCACCTTGCATTCCAAGCCATTGTTTGTTAGGCCATCGTAAAATGTATAAAGTTTGCACTGGGTGCAAGATTCTTTTCTATCTGTTTTAAAAAAATGGATTCGGATAATGTGTTACCCAGAGGGTTATCACCCCCGATTTTTGTGAAAAATCACAGGATCGACTCCAAAAAAAATAATAAATTTAGAATAGTGAAAACGAAAATTGGTGCTCCCTTTAGCAAATAAAACTCCCAGGTTTGGCAAATATCTGAAAACTCCCATAGGCTTTTTCTTACAGGAGGCCGCCATGTTTTCGCACATTGTGAAATATGCGACATAAAAAAACGCAAGATTTTTTTTAACAAAGTAAAAAAAAATATTCCGCGATTATAATATATATATATATATTATTATATATATATATATGATATATTATATATATATATATATATAATATAGATATATTATAATATATATTTATATATTATATATATTATATTATGATAATACTTAACTAATTAGTAATCGCTATCTGAATCCTCCGAAGAGGAAGTTACTGTTAACAGACTGCTTGTTTGGTTGGTAAGCCTCGCAACAATCTTTCTTTATAGTTAGAAAATTTTCTTTTAATGATAAACTCTGCAATATGTCCGTCGAAATGATTTTTATAACCGTATTTGGGGACACGAAATCTAACCACCCTCCAAATTCTTTTAATATTCTGTGTATAAGCTGCGGTATCATGATCCATAAAATTGAAAGAATGGTAACTGCAAGATGGTATCCCTGGTCCTGCAGACACAGCTAATACTTCCGCAATCACAATCTTTCCGGGCAAAATATATTGCAGTTTGGACATTTCATAGATTTCTTTAAGGAATTATGAATATACAAAAAATTAAGTAAATTGTCATCACTGTTAGAAAATCTAGAAAATGATAGTATTGTATTTTAATAACCCTTACACAAAGAAATAGTTTCATTAGAAAAGTAGCACCACATCCTTTTATACTGAACCATATGATACTAAAAATCTAACTGGATTTGTCAAAATAATAAAGGCTAGTATACAAATTTAAAAAAAAAAAAAAAAAAAAAAAAAAAAAAAATATAAACACACACACACACACACACACACACACACACACACACACACACACACACACACACACACACACACATATATAATATATATATATAATATATATATATATATATATATATATATATTATATATATATAATATATATATATATATAATATAGATATATATATATATTGATTTAACTATTTATTTTATGGCATAATTCAAAAGGGCCAGGAGAATTAATCTCGAAAAAGTATGGAACACTTACAGAAAAACCAATTACATATTTGGAAGCAGCGTGTAAAGCTTATTACAAGTAGTTTAATTATAGTATTATATCATATATATATTATATTATATATATATATTATATATATAAATATATTATATATTAATAATATATAGCCTATATGTAAAGTATTTTATTTTTTAAAAAACTAACGAACACTCCTAGAGTTAGACGCACTGATACTCAGGAGTCGGTCTCTCGCCTCTAGGTGCGACGACGGGGGACTCGGTCCCCCTCGTCCCCCATCGGCATCGAGCCCCTAAATTGAGTTTTCAAAAAAACATATATTTCCATTTAGGGGGCTCGAGCCGATGGGGGACAGGGGGGGACGAAGTCCCCCCCGTCGTCCACCTAGAGGCCGAGAGACCCCGACTCCTGGCATCGGTGCGGTTCTACCCTAGGGTGTTCGTTAGTTTTAAAAATAAAATGACTTTACATATAGGTGTATATTATATTATATATATATATATATAGATATATATATATTATATAATATATATATATATTAATATATATATATATATATAATATATATACTATATATAAACTTTATATGATAATAAGCTTGTATACGCTGATTCCAAATATTGAATTGGTTTTTCTGTAAGTGTCAAACTTTTCGAGATAATTCTCCTGGCCCTT
Source organism: Trachelipus rathkii (assembly GCA_015478945.1). Classification (NCBI taxonomy): domain Eukaryota; kingdom Metazoa; phylum Arthropoda; class Malacostraca; order Isopoda; family Trachelipodidae; genus Trachelipus; species Trachelipus rathkii. Next base: position 36,193 of record JABUQX010042669.1, read on the forward strand.
TACTGTGAATTATGCCAAAAATTAAAATATTAAACAATATTAATATATATATATATATATATATATATATATATTATATATAATATAATTTAAATATATATATTATATATTATAATATATATATATATATATATATATATATATATATATATATAATATTCATATTAAGTAAAAAATATCAGTTTATAAAATTTCTTAGAATTCGTCAAAGTAAACTATGGTTTCCTAATATATTTGCTGTGGGCTATACTTTTTAAAATTTTGCGCTTATTTCAGAATATGTGCGCGAAAAACATGGCGGCCTACGTATAACAAATCCTATGGGAGTTTTTAACATATTTGCGACGCTGTAATTTTTTTCCCTAAAGAGAGCGACAATTTTTCGTTTTCACTATTCTTCATTTATTATTTTTTTCAGGAGTTCGATCTGTGAGTTTTCTAAAAATCCAGGGGGTGACAACCCTTCTGGTAACAATTTACCTGTGTATTCAACTTAACGATATAATAACGCTCTCAATAATACAAGGTTGGCCTCGGTTTATAATTAAGGTACATTGAGTCCAAAGATTACTTTGCCAAGTTTTCTGAATATTATTGCGCTATACCAGTGCCAACCTTTTGCACACCATACGGAAATTTCACAGACGAGTTCAGATGCGCCATAATATATATATATATATATTATATATATTATATATATAATATATATACTAATATATACTATATATATACTATATATATATTATATATATATATTATATATATATATAATATATATATATACTATATATAGGTACAAATGTCTAGAACGTGTGTCGCACTACGAAAACGATACTAATCATTTTGAAAAAATATACGAATCATTTTTGAAAAAATTTTTTTCTTAAAAATAATTGGAAAAAAATAAAAAGAATTGATATATATCTTTTTTCACTGCACACTAAGCGTACAAATAATCTAGGCGTATGGCAATTATTTCCTTTAAATTGAACTTGTGTACTAAAAGTTTGTAAAAGCATAATTAAAAAAGTTATTAGTGTTTAATATAAAAATTTAAATATTATTTTTATGCTACTTAGACTTTTCTATTTCACTTTGTTTTAAATGTCCTTAACAAATTACACTTACTTTGTATGTCAAGACAAGTTATTTGTATGTCATTCTTCCAATTGTTCCATTTTCCTTTAAGATATTTATTTCTTTCGTAGCAGGTATTTCTTTTTGAGCGCGGTTTCTGGTTTCAGAGCAACTTTGATGTTTAAATTACCTGCAATAATATCGCTTAAAATACCTGTTGTCATTGACTGTTGTATCAGATTTTGGTCTAGCATGGGTTTCTAGACAAAGAAGTTCCTAAATAGTTACTTTTCTTTATTGGAAAATATAATGCTTCAAATATCTTATGGTATCAATATTTAAAAGCCACAACTCATATCTCAAAAGCTACATGCTACAGAAAAGAAAATTGCTGAATGCTCGGTTCCAATTAGGTTGCGAAAAATGTAAAAATAAAAAAAAAATTTTTTTTAAAAAAAAATACTATTTTTTCAAAAACTACAATAGCCACAGCGAAAAGGGAAATACATTTTTGGAATCCTGAGTAAAATTTTAGATTAGGAAAAATGTAAAAAAATAAAAATAAAAAAATATTATGTATAATGTATAGTAATACTGATTAGGAGCCTACTGTAGAGACCTTTTATTGGCTTACTCGTTAAATAAATAGACTTTTCTATTAAATTTTGCTTTTTTTTTTTACTAAAGAATTACCCCAAGGGATACCGCACCGATGGCAGGAGTCGGGGTCTCTCGCCTTCCGGGGAACTACGGGTAGGACTAATTCCCCCCTTCCGGGGAGGGGTCTCCGGAAACCCCCGCTCTTTGGTACTTGGGGTGTCGCGGGGTTCTCGCCCCTCGCCTACGGGGATGAAAAACAACGTCCCCCCTGGTTCCCGTCGGCTCGAGCCCCCTACATTGCCGCTGTATACCTTTACAGAATAATATAATAGCTATATATACTATGTCCCAGCACCCCCGTAAAAAAAAATAGCCAATATTTATTTTATATTTATTATGTATTTTTTTTTACATGTTTCCTAACTACAATTTTAACAAGGATCAAAAAATGTATTGTCCTTTTCGCTTGTTAGCATTCTGTAGTTTTTGAGAATATGAATTTTTTTTTTTTTATACAGTTTCCGCAATAAAAATTTTGCCAGGATGTCCAACAAGTATTCCTTATTCCCCTGTATAGCTATTGTAGTTTTTGAGATATGGATCGATGATAGTTGTGGTTTTAAAACAAATTCACCGGGAATATATATATATATTTACTATAATATAGTATATATGATATATATATATATATATATATATATACATACTATATAATATATAAATATATGATATATATTATATAATAGATATTATAATATCGTATATATAATAAATCAGTTTGAAGCTCATTTTTCCGAAATATTAATTCTTCTTTTTTTCGTGTTTATTTACAAAAAAAAGTAAAAAATTTAAATTTCCAAAATATTTAGTTCATTACTTTAACTTTCCGTTGCGCGACATAGTATCTAGACTTCACCTAATATTATATATATAAATATATATATATATATATATATCATATATTATATATTAATATATTATATATATATATATATATATATATATACTGATATATATATCATTATTATATATATATATATATATATCAGTATATATATAGTCATATATATATATGCCGAAACTAAGAAGTTACACCGCATTATATCTCAAAAAACTAAGTTAGTACAGAAGACCTGAAAACATTATATGCGAATCAGCGTATGAAATTGTATGAAAAATCGAAAAAAAAAAATTTTTATTTTTATTTTTTATTTTTTTTATATATTCTCACAAACCGTACGATAGTGTAGAAGAAAACGTAGCATACATATATGTGAGTCAGCGTGTGAAGATGTGTATGATTAAAAAAAGGAAAAAATTTTTTTCTTCATACCAATGAACATTATTGGAATCAGCATATGAATTTTTTTTAGGTGGGCTCGAGCCGACGGTGGGACAGAGGGGACGAAGTCCCCCCGTGCGTCCCCGGGAGGCGAGAGACCCCGACTCTTGGCATCTTTGCGGTTTACCCTGGGTATTCCTTTAGTTAAAAAAAAAAAAAAAAACAATTTTTATCCATTTTTTCATACAAATTTCACCGCTGATTCAAAAAATGTGTTTATATGACTTGCTCTATCGGAATTTGGCAATATAAAAAAAATAAAAATAAATTAAAATTTTTTTTCATTTTCCATACAAATTTCACACGCTGATTCCATATGTTATCAGTTTTCTTGTACCGATCTTAGTTTTCGAGATATCATGCGCGGGTAACTTCTTTAGTTTCACCTATATAAATAATACATATACCTAATATATATATATAGTGTTATTAATATATATAATATATTATATACTTATTATATATATATGTATACTTATATATATATATATATATATAAGAAGATATATATATATATAATAATTATATATATGGAAAGCTCATTAAGCAAAATACTCTACACTTCTACCCTTTCAATTAAAATTAATGAGTACTGCAAAACAGAATAATTGGTAGATTGCTGGGCAAGATTTAGCGAGAAAAACTGTTTTTTTCTATCAAAGCTCAGGAAAAAAACCCGTAAATTATGTAAGAGCTCTGTTTTTTTCTTAGAAAATGTTTTTGTTATGTGAAAGATTTTTTCAAATTGATAAATGTTTTCTTTGGCTACATAAGAAATTCGAAAAAGACAAGAGTTTAGAAAATTATGGGTGAGGATAGGCTTCTCTTTTTATCATGTACGTGCTGAATGAAAATAAACTCCTAGCAGTGAAGAAATTCAGAAGTTGGTAGGGTTTACCAAGACAGTGTATCCAAGCCTGAAAGCAGAAATTATATAACCCAGAGAGGAGTGTTGTCAAAATCGAATGCCTTTTTAGCACTAAGCTGAAAGAAAGTATGAATCAAAATTCTAAAGAAAATTCCGATATTTGGCATAAATGTGATATATGGATGTGAAAAGGAGTGATATTACGGGAATCTTCTATATTGGAATAAGAGCATTATGTATGGAATGCAATGCACGAACGATTGATATATGAAGAAAAGAGAGTTACTCATCATGCTAATAAGTAATCCTACCTAGACAAAAGGTCAAATGAACGCTGTATATACCATCCTGATCAGTGAAGTGCAAAAGGAATGAACCACTAGGCAATGGGTACTGGAGTGCAAAGAAATATTAAGACTCAACCTAATACTCCATAAGCAAAATGGGCATCATTCATATGGCAGCTCCAATCTATATACCGTTACATAACTATATACCCGTTCCAATATATAATATATATATATAGTATATATTTAATATAATAAAGGTCACCTAATATAAAATAAATTAAGCGGAGTTATAGAAAATATTTTTATTTATTATATATTATATTATTTATACCTATAAATATAGCGTGATATTGTATAGTAGTATGGTGAGGATATATAGTGAATAATTTAGGAACCCGGTTTATATATAATAATCCGATTTATATATTATATTATGTAGCAGAACATATTATAATAGTAATATATATATATATGAGTAGCTATACCGGGATAGGGGTGATATTTTTATATCTACCTACCTAAAAAGTCACCCTATTATATATAGTTAGTATATATATATATTACGCTATATTATATAGTAAAAATAATAATATAAAAAATAAATAGAGGGATATCAGTTTCTCAATGACGTGTAACAAGTAATCATACTTTCTGTATCATGAATCTAAGCTGTTAAAGAAGATTTATATTATCATATATATGATATATATATATATATAATATATATATGAAAGCACATAAAGCGAACAGACCAAACTGCCTACAGGAGCACATAACATAAGAAAATGAAATGATAAATAAAAACGAAAATACTGTTATATCAAAAACAAAAAAAAAAAAAAAAATCTATTAACTAACTTAAAAATACGACGAGTCAATCTTAATATGGAAGCTTCGGTCACAATTTTAATAGGCCTTCCCAAAAATACCTAATGAGAAGCCCATAAAGTCAAAACAGTGAATTTAAACTTTATTAAGTATTTTAATAAATAAATAATGATTTTAACTTAAGCAATATTAAATAATAAATATAAAAATTATACATAATTAATAAAATAAACTTAATAAAGCTTTTAAATAGCAAAGAAAACAATAATTAAATTACTTTAGTTGTCCATAAAATGTTTCCATCAAAGAAAACCGAATTTAAGTTATAACTCAAATAAATGGAATGACAAAAATTAAGGTCTTTAATAAATCAGAACAATTTTACAATAATTTATAAAAAGAAATATATACCAAAAAATAGAGAAAAATAAACTACATTATATAAAAATAACGTTAATCTAAAATAATATTTGCAAGTACTTCTTTAAATTGTTTTCCTACGGTAAATGAGTTGCTTATTATAAAGCACATAAGTAAATTTTTTATTATTATATTATAACTGATAATAATTTATACCCTATACTTTAATATATATTATTATATTATTACTTTCCATACCTATACAACCTTGTATATTATATACAATAAATCTCATATATATATATATATACAGCGTAATTAGACGTATGTAAACTTACAAGTATGTGTCAAAAACAAAATACTAAGCTAAAAGAATCTGTTACCTAGTTCTTCCACACTTAGTTGTTTGACATAAGACAGGTGTATAATACAAGAAAGAGATCAATTGAGCTAAAATTGATGACAATGGACAAACACTATGTATAATTTCATGTCGCTGCAGAGACATCTGTGTTCATAGGTTGTAAAACAATTATCATATTAGATGCATATACGCGTCAAAAGTCCAAGTATTTGGGGATATATATATATTATATATATATATATATATAATATATATATATATATATATATATATATATATATATATATAATATATATATATATATATATATTTATACTATATTACTCTATAATATATCCACTAATAAAAAAAAAGCCCTCCCAGGGGTGCTCGAAGAACCCCTGCCATTCTAATCTCTTCCCTGTCAACCACAAGTTCTACTACCTGAATTCCGTTCACTTCCCACTCTACCAGTCAACCTTCACAAGTAAATTGTCTGGGGGTCCCCCTCATTCTGATGACCACACCTACGCATGCGCTAACCGTCAGTATATTTAATGATACCTGAAAGAGACTATAGTTTCATGCTGTCACCTTTCACTTTGAGTCATCCTCACCTTACAAATCTTGGTGTCGCTGATCGCCATTGTCCCGACTACAGCTGATCGATGTCTTGCGGATATGGCTAGCACAGTTATATATGGGCCAGGCGCTTCATACACATCTTTTTATTAAGCATCTGTTTGATTCTCCTATCCCAAACTGCCCCACGGCGACTCCGTCACTATCCCCATAGGAACTACTTCCGATCTGTTCCCCCTCGCGGCCCAAGCTCGACACATGCTCTAAGTCCTCCATGTGCACTCCCCCTTCTTTTTTCTCTTCGATAGAGCATACATCAAGTGCATCAAGTTTTCCCTTCGCTTTATCAAGACCAAGCAAAATAACCCCTATCTGCCTCTGACATTGGATTTCTGCAAGAGATGCCTCAGGATCCATCTCTATTTGCCAATTTTGTCAAACACAGTTTGTAACAGCTTCTTAATCTTCCTCAATTCATCCCTGTTGCAAATGGTTGCAGGTCTTTCTTCTCTGCATCAAAGGGTATACACCCCTTAACCTCAGTCCCCGCTGTCTGTCTCCTATGCTATTGCGTTCGCTGCTTGACATCTCTTTCTAGAACCTTAGTCACCTTCTTGCATAGCCTTATTAAAATTCTATCTCATCCCTTGTCTCAGTTCCGCAGTTTTACCAGGGGAATTTACTCCAGGTTGGTTTACTGACGGCTCTAAAACGGGGGACGGTGTTGGTCCATCAGCTATCTTTCCCTGCACCAGCAACTCTCTCCCATAAAACGCTCCCTCTCCATAGTCTGCTCCTCCGCTCCTTATTCATTAGCTTTGAGCCAATGCGTGCAGAGACCCCAGACTCCTACCGGCCGACATATCTTAGTGAAGGCAGGCAGTGCAGGGTTCACATAGTACCTAATTCCTCCAAACCTCATTTTATATATACCGGTATATACCCTACCTTATATTCATATATATATATCATATATATATTATATATATATATAGATATACCCCTATTTAATTATATATTATATATTATATATTATAATATATTTATATATTTATTATACTATACACCGGTTCAGATTTTTGTTCTTCCTACACACTTCCTGCGTAATAAAGTAGAAATTATTAATATATATTATGTCGCCTGTGGCTCCTCGCTCATCTATGCCTATCGCTAATGTATAAAAGGTCCCCGTCTCATCACTACCTCACACTCATATATCATCTATACTAGTAGGGTTATACTTTATCTACCCTACCCTCCCCTATCGATATCTACCTAAATCCATATCACCCTATATACCAATAATAATAATATAACACCGGTAGTTAGACGTATACCTATCTAATATATACTAACCTAGTATACGGTGAGTGAAGCAACGGTTCACTCATACGTTCGAAATTTGGTTTCTGAAATTGTTTTAATCTCTTAAAATTACCGAATTATCAACAGCGAGCTTAGCTTGCGGTATTAGATTAAAAATAAAATGAACAAACCTAAACAAAAATATTTTTTATCCTCTGAGAAGATTATTATAAAAGGAAATCCAGGTACGAGGAAGTTTCAGGGGGGGTGGCCAGATAATACTTACGTCGAGAAATATAATAAGATTTTGTTTTTTGCATACCTCGGCCCAGACGGTCATGTGTGCCTCGTAAACTCTTCCTCTTGTGTGAGGGGTCGCGTTTCAAAGGGGGGTTTTTTGGCGCAAAATAAGACAACACCCATTAGGGGGCGG